>VZQC01014451.1:1306141-1320157 GCA_009823505.1 Rhizomys pruinosus
GACAGGCACCATTCTATAGATTATCTCATCTTATTATTTCTTTTTTGTGCAAAAATCGCCGACATGAGCTACATTGAAAAATCGATTACAAATGCTGATAACTTTCAGTATCTACATATTGGGGAAAAAAATCCTCTTGTGAATTTACTATAATACTGTACTAATTCATACTCAATGTTATGAAAATCATTTGTCATGGAATTTGCCTATACTTTGGATGCTTTAAACTATTTAATATTAGAAAATTATCTAATAAACAACCTGTTGTAATAAAAAAATATTTTATATGGTTGATATTTTTATTATGACTCGTTCTATAAAGTCAGTCACATTCAAAAAAACTAAATAATTAGCTGGTACAATATGTTTATACATTTTCTGTTGCTGTGATAAAACACAACGAAGGGAACTTATAAAAGGAAGAGTTTATTTAGCTTAGGATTCCAGAAGGGTAAAGGGCCCCTTAAGGTGCCAGAGGCAGTTGGAGTAGAATGTTGAGCCATCCTATCTTCAAACAGGTACAAGAAGCAGAGAATTAATGGAAATCCAGAAAACCCTAAGAACTGTCCAAGCCCACTCCCAGTGATGTTGTTCTTCTGCATGGCTACACCTCTAGACTCCATAATTCCCGATCAGCGCCCCAGTGGCGGATAAAACCCAAATACCTAGACCAAGGCAAATTCTCCTCAAACCACCTACAAATCTTTTCTTTTTTAATTTCTTTTTTATTTTTTTTTATTTATTTTATGTATGATGTATAACATTTGGTCTGTCTGCATGCAAGTCTGTGCACCCTGTCGTCAAGTGCCGCAGGGTCAAAGAGGGCGTCGATCCCCTGGAACTGGAGTTTCGCCTGGAATTGAGGTTCCAGACGGTTCTCAGCACCATGTAGGAGTGCTGGGGATCGAAACCGGTCCTCTGCGCAGAGCAGATCGGCCGCTTCCTGAACCAAGTCTAGGCCCACTCTCCCAACCCCAAACCCACCCAAAATGATTTTCTATTGCAAAGTAGAGTTTAAGTTTTAGATATTTACAAAGTAAACATATAAATTTGGAAAACACATGTTTTATGAGTGAATTCAAAGTGAAAATAATCCATGTGCTTGTGTGAAGGAGTCAGTCTTACCACCACCCCAGGATTCCTCCCTAATTGTTCCCGTCATCTCCATTCTTCAACTAACTGACTTCTAAGACAAATGCAGGTTAGTTCAATGATCTCTGAGTTCATCTGTGCCAAGAGTTTTATTTCGTTTTGTGTTGTGATATTTATGATGTGCAGCTCTCAGCTCAGAAATAATAGTAGAAGGTGAAAAAAACTGAGACTATCATTCTTTAAAACCATTTTAAAAAATGAGTGTGATTCTGGGCCGGAGACATGGCTTAGAGGTTAAGAGCGGCGGACGCGCTCTTGCAGAGGACCCGGGTTCGATCCCAGCACGCACATGGCGGCCAGAGAACCGTCTTGAAACTCCAATTCCAGGAGAACTCCAGTTCCAGGGGAATCCGACAGCCTCTCTTCCTGCCTCCCCGGTCATTGCACAACACGGTGCACCAGACTTGCATGCAGACAACTACATTCATACAGTACAGTAAGAATAAATAATATAAAAAAAATGTGTATTGCTGAGGTGACTCAGAATCATTTCTAGTTACTATTTTTTTACCCTCTAATAATCCCTTGTGCTATTTTGCCACATTTTTTGTATAATGTGTATATTTGTATTTTCATCTGTTCTGTATTTATATTGGGCTGTCATTAGGCCAAGATCGCACTTTTAATAATGTTTGTTGTATGACAACTTACTTCCTAAAAGATTCCTGACATTGTGTCTTCTCAGCTGAATATTCACCTCTCTTTTAATTTTTTTTTTTGCCGAAATAGAAAAAAAAAATGCTTTTAGTGAGTCCCAGTATTCATAACGAATTTGCAGAGTAGGACCCGCCTTGGATCTCGTGGGTAGCATACTTCATCACCACTCATTTTCAGAATGATATAATAATGTATAAAATACTAGATAGGTTTTGTGTTTGTTATAAAGAATTTAAATCTTTCAATACTTTAAGATCTTATGAAAATATACTTGGGCTGAGAGAGTAACAGTCTCAGAACATCTTGCTGTCATGCAGAGGACTTACTGGTTCTATTCCCAGTCACCAAATATGCCGATAACAACTGTATAATGCTCATTCCATGGGATCTGCTTTCTGACTCCATGGACATGAAGGAATCAGGAGTACACTTACATACACGCAAGCTAACACTCATAATATGTAGTATGAAATAATAAAATAATATAAATAATTTTCCCATGAAGTTTTTTAGTGTTTTTTTTTTTTTTTTGTAAATTTTTTATTTTTTACATTCGATGTAACTATCTGCACCGTAGGGATTTGGGTGCACCTGGTGTCGTGCAATGCTGCGAGGCCAGAAAGAGGGGTCAGATTCCCTGAGCTGGAGTTTAGAATGGTTCTTAGCTGCCATTGTGGGTGTGGAATCAAACTCAGGTCCTTGCAGAGCATCGATGCTTCCAGCCTCCCCTATCAGAAGTTTTATAAAACATTTACTAGTTTAAATATTTAATTTCTCACTAGATTTTGAATACCTTTAAACTTTTTTGTATTTAGTTATTATTTGAATAATTCATCATCTTAAATTATCTTATCAATTTAGATCATTTATAGTATTTCTAGTGCTCTACATAAATACATACCCAGTGTTTACAAGACTAATCTATTTCTTTCTTTTTTTTTTTTTTTGTCTTTTAGAGACAGGGTCTCCCTGGAGCTCCAGCTATCCTGGAAGTTACTATGTAGACCAGGCTAGACTTGTCCTCACAGAGATCCTTCTGCCTCTGTCTCCTGAGTGCTGGGATTAAAGGTGTGTGCCACTACACCAAGCCTAAATTATTTTCTAGGGCTTTTAATTCATTGTTCCTCATTATATATGGGGATGGCAAATGTAACAGAGAACTGTTTCCTATATTTTTAGAAATCCAGAGTTTGGGATCTAAGACAGTTGGTTCCCTTTGAGGACCAAATGGGAAGGGCCTGTGGCAGAGTGAGTTTCTTGCTTTGTGAATGCCATCTTCCTGTCTTCATGATTTTCTCCCACTGTATTCCCATAATCTTCCAATTTTCCTTCATTTTAATCGTATTAGTCATGGCAGAACTGGGATCACTCAAATAACATCATCTTTTTTTTTCACAATGTTTATTGATAGATACAAGTACATAAAATCAGGGCATGAACCCAATTTGATAGATTAAGTAGACTTAATTTCAATACTATAATAAGGGAACAGTTCAAATTCTCACCATTTGTTTCACACTGACAAAAACCACTTCAAGGGCATTAATGATCTCTCAAATCTGATCAGTTTTGTGCAAGTAAACCATGTTTCTTTTTTAAAAAAGACTGTGTGCTTGCCCAGGCTCAAGGATATTGAAATCTAGCACATAAAGCCCATTACTAGAGGTAGAAATACAGGCAATATACTATTAAGGCAACAACCATCAATTACAGTTAAGGATTTTCTGTAACAACCAAATGGATAGTCTAATATTACAACAAATCAAGTATTACTGAGCAAAGTGCATTTCTACAATGTTGTGTTTCTACTCAGTTTTCTAACTTTAAACAGCCTATGATAAGTGGCAGCAGAGAAAGACCTTGCAATAGACTGCCTCTGCTTGAGAACCTATGATGTAATTATTGCATGCTATTAATATACTATCTAAACATTAAAGGTATTCCTAAAATCATCTTAATCTTTTCCAAAATATCTTTAAATAGTCCTGCAGCATTTCAGTGTTCTTCCTCCCTTGACCACTGTTAGGGACTGTAGATTCCCTGGAGTGCTTGGCCTAGAGGTGGAAGGAAGGGGGAGGGAGAAGGTACTGGGAAGCCCAGAGTGGGGAGGAGGCAGAAGGACTGACTCAATAATGAGCCAGGAGAAATTCTATGTGGGAATCGCTCAACTTATTTTTACAACTCTGGGTATTTATACCAGACCTTGTGAGGTGGCAATGGGGTCTGGAGCGTACAGGAATTTACAGCACATACTAGATCACTACAGAAATTTGACAATGTTTTGCCAAAAGCATCAAAGGCAGTGATGCTAGGAAGGTTTCTTTAAAGGAGCAGGAAAGCATCAGGGCTCCAGCATGAAGGCGGGGGGTTGCCAGCTGACTTCCCAAGTGCTCCAGCCAAATAGAATGCCCAGAGTCCAGTTCCGAAGCACTAAGCTCTGAGTGGACATTAGCATGAAAACCAAAGTGAAGACATTAAGAATATGCCTCATCACACAATGTATTTGTTTCTCACACTTAAAAATCTTTATGCACATTTATTGTTGCCTTTCACTAAATTCCAGGTACAAAAGAAAATCAAAGATGATGTGGTTTGAATAAGTGTGACTTCACAGGCTCCAAGAACTTGGAAACATTTTCCCCAGTTAGTGGCACTGTTTTGGGAACTCATAGAAGGTGGGCCTTGGTGGAGGATGCCACTGTGGGGTGGGATTTAAAGGATCTTAAGTCTTGTGAGATTTCTAGTAGTACTCTGCTTCCTGTGCCTGCTTTCTGATACTCCTCTGGCCACCTTCTGCCACCATGCTTCCCTTCCATGGCAATCCTTAATTCTTCTGGAATTTTAAGGTCTAATAAAATCTTCCTTTTGAAAGTTCCCTTGGCGACAGTGTTTTATCACAGTAAGAGAAAAGTAACTAATAGCAAACATTATAAATATATATTATCTATCTATCTATCTATCTATCTATCTATCTATCTATCTATATACATAATTCAGAAGTTAGTGCTAGAATATTTGCTATAGAATAACTTGCTATATATTTTCATATATTAATAACATTTTGATAATTCTGGAATACATTCCAATTATATATATAATTATATATAAATAATATATATATAAAAAATAATAAATAATATAATTTACTATATGGAACTTAAATGAGTAAATATAGACAATTAAGACTCATAAGTACTTTTCTGCATTTACTGGGGGAAATCATATTGTTTCTAGACTGCTGCTAATGTGGCAATTATTTTTTTCTTGCGACAATGTTTACCCATGGCCTCCAATGGTCTGGAACTAGCTATACTTGATTGTATCAAGGATAGCCTTCTTGATTTCATAGAGAATTGCCTGCTTCTGCCTCCTGGTCCTGGGATTAAAGAGGTGCCACTGGCTTGGACATGTAATTTCTAATTTATAAACAGTTTACTCTAGCAATACATGATATGAGAGCTGAACATTTTTATTATAAATTGTGCCCCTTTCAATTAGGTAAACAGCCACTCTCTCTATACCCATTACACAAACATAAAGTAGATACTCACAAAGTGGAGATCAGAAAGACTAAAACCAAAATATTGTGGTATCCTCAATGGAAAAAGTGCCTACCAACACTTGTCCCATTCTAATCCATCCAGCTGAATCTCAAGTATATAAATGATGAGTTATTGTTTGCCTTTCACCACTGATAGAACCAAATTCAAACACTATTCTCACTCTACTACCACCTGAGGCTATGTATTTTATAGCTCTGTTTTCTGTAAGTACACCTTTATATACAGAAAACAGAGCATAAAGTTAGGCTTCCAGTGTTTACTGTGGAATCCTTCTCTATTTCCTTAGTTCTAAAATAAGACCCTAAGGACCATAAAGTTCCTCAGGCCTATGATTAAATTCAATATAGAAATATACTTTGTCAAATCCTAAGAATAGGGTGGTTTTTGAAACATTAATTTATTAGCCTGGTAAAGACTTTATTGTTCTAATTATCTTCAATTGGATACATGAGAGACCCGATGGTTTACCTGGCTTTCCCTTTGCCCAGTGGCACCAGAGAAGTGACTCATCTTATGGATCAGGGGCAACTAACACACATTTCCTCAGCTTGTAGGCTTTTCGTTTGTTTTCTATCCTCATTGTTTATGATTCAGTGCTTTTAAAATCAAGCTACATTTATCCCATCAACTGGAAAAGTTAAATATATTTACCTAGCCTTTGTCCTAAAACACCTTTTGCTCAGAAATATTTACTATAAAGGACTATAGGAAATCTAGACTTAATTTTGGTTACTGATTAGTATAATGAAAAAAGATCAAAATAGCAAGATTTAAGACAGGGTATATCATTGGAGATATAAATTGGACTTTTGAATTTGATCCTTAATCAGAACCAGTGTTTTCTTAATGGTAGAATTTGTCAAGTAAGCACCACAAGGTGACCAGGAAGTTGGGGACCAGGAAGATTATCCATAATTCATTAAAATTAAAGACTCATAAGTAATTGTCTGCATTTCCTGGGAAAATAATATTGTTATTAAAATGCACTGCCATGTGCATGTATGAAACTCTTAAAATTATAAAATTTATTGTTTTTAATTAAAAATAAGCACTAAAAACCACAACAAAATATTTTTTTAAATCGTTAGTGTGGAGTTACTCTTTTTGTCATTAATTATGAAATACTTGACCAAAACAACTGAAGCAAGGAAAAGTTTAGGCTGATTGAACCCTGGAAGGTATACTCTCTCCTGATGGGATGGCAATAGGGCAAGGATGTAAGGTAGCTGGTCAGAAGATGAAACAGATGAACACTGCTCTCAACTCACTTTCTCTTTTTCCATTTTTAATTTCAGATTTGGACACAATCTCAAGAAATGATGTCACATCCATTCAGTGAAGATCTTTATTTAAACATGTCTGGATCACCCTACAGACATACTAGGAGATGTGTCTCCTAGATGAATGGACACTTATACTGAAATGAAATTTTAATCATTCACAGTAAGAAAATAAAATTTACAAACATTTTAGAAACAATTGTATTTTAATTTTTTTTATTGATTTATTTTTTATTTATTTATTAAATTTTAATTTATTTATAGTGTGTGTGCATGTACATGATGTGCATGGAGTTTGTGCCAACCGTGGGTCGTGCATGCCAACGGAGGTCAGGAGAGGGTGCCGGATTCCCCCTGGAACTGGAGTTCTCCTGGAAGGAGTTACAGACGGTTCTCAGCGACCATATGGGTGCTGGGGCGAACCCGGTCTTCCGCAGAGGCGGGGTCTGCGCCTTAAATCCGCTAGGGCGCAATCTCTCAGCCCCAAGAACAGATTGTATTTTTAATTATGAAAATAATGTAGAGTCAGAATTAAGGGAATGGCCCGGGCGAGGGCTAGTGCCAGGTTTCATGGAGGAGGAAAAGCAGACTGCAGTTTTACTCTTAAGCAAAAAAGCAAGGGGTTATTTTTGGAGTGATATTCAGTGGAGATAAAGAGTGCTTTTTGCCCTATTGTAGAAGGACTAAGTTCATGGGTCACTATATCATGTCAAAATCTTCCGCAAACACACACTGTGACTGCAGCTTCAGGAGACATTCAACGTTCTTTATGGCTATCAGGGCACCTTACACCTTGTACACATATTCACACACAGAGACTAACACACATAAATAAAAAAATGTTCTCATACTAAATGTCAGCACATACCCACTCCCTTGCTGACACTGTCCTTCTACATCATCTGCACATTTCCTCTATAAACATGTAAGGTACACCAAGAAACAACCAAACACACTAAACATCACTACATGACACTCTCAAAGATCAAAACGATAATCAGAACCACATTCAGATACTGCAATTTTTTTTGTCTACATTTTATTGCATAATCTTTGCCAATAAGTACATTTTTAACATCTATATCCATTGTAATCAGCAGCCAGCCAGTCTGTTTTCCAGTGCCCTTATTCTGCCCATGTGAAACAATTAAAATGGGAAGTTTGCAGTCACAGGACACAAAAAATGTTTTCAAGGATTAGCAATATTCCACACATCAAGGAGACAGACTCCCTGCATGGTGTGGGGACTCCACAACAAAAGCACCATGTACCCCCTGGAGATTTGGGTTTTTATGTTCTGTAGGGTAGGATACGGAACAAGACTGGGCTCCACTTCTGGCTTTAGATTGGACAGGGTAGGATGCATGCTTGTGTTGGTTCACTCATATGAAATTAGGAATATCATATGGTAGAGCAAGGGCAAGGAATTTGAAATTTGCACCAAAGGGTGTCTACTGTGTGTGGGGCTGAGAGCAAAGTGGCCTCTTTTGTCGAAGAACCATGAAGTAAGGCATTTTAGATACAACTGAGAGCAATGGGAACTCAATTGTTTCTAGTTTGGGACCTCCTCCCCTGTCAGTGGCCTTCTGTCTGCTTAAACTAAGCAAGGTTCAGTAAATTATTTGTCAACCTCCATCCACAAAAAAGAATAATATGGGGGATGAGAGATGCCTAGCGTTAGAGCGCCGACCGCCTCATTGCAGGGAACCGAGGTCTCGACTGCTTCCAGCAGCACCCCACATGGCGGCTAAGAACCGTCTGAAACTCCCAACTCCAGGAGGAACTCCAGCTCCGGGGAATCCGACGCCCACTTTGCTGACCTCCGCGGCATTGAAAAACACGGGTGCAGCAGACTGCGCAGAACAATACCATCCGGTGAACACATAACAGAAAAAAAAAAAAAATATTAAAAATTAATTAAAAAAATTTCAAAAAAGATAGATTATGTTAAATGTATTAAAAAACTCTGCTCATGATCCATCTCTGTGATTACACAGAGTGTTATACTGTCATTAGAAATATCGAAGTTGGGGCTGGAGAGATGACCAACCTAGCGGTTAAGTGCACCAACTGCTCTTGCAGAGGACCTGGGTTCCATCCCCAGCACCCACATGGCGGTTGAGAACCATCTTTAACTCCAGTTCCAGGGGAATCCAACACCCTCTTCTGAACTCTATGGCATTGCACGACACGGGTTCAAAAATCTGCATGCAGACAGTATATTAATACACATAAAAAATAAATTTAAAAAAATTAAAAAAAAAATAATTGAAGACAGGCAAAAAAAAAAAAAAGTGGCACACGCCTTTAATCCACACTTGAGCAGTGCAGAGGCAGGTGGTTCTCTGTTGAGTTCAAGGCCAGTCTGGTCTACAGAGGGAACTCCAAGGCCAAGTTTAGGGGGCTAAACAGGTGGGAGACCCGTCTCAAAAATGCAAAAAAAGAAAAAAAAGAAAATAATTGAAAGTTATTGTGAATGGAATGGATCTTTCACATCAGAGTATAAACAACAAATACCACACAGTATAAGAAAAATAAATGAAAAATTAGGTGAATATGAATTTATCAGATATTGCCAGATATTGTGACAAAAAAGAGAATAAAAAGTATCAAAATGTTGGGAAACAACATAAAATAGTTTAATGTGAAAGCAGAGCAGCAGAGCAAAGAGGATAGTAAAAAAGCTCTTTAAAGAAGCTCATTGTTCCCTAAATCAATGACAGTGGATCAGAGTTAAAGAACCAAAAGAACAGAAATGAGGGTGGGCACCTGTAGGGCCTACCAATAGGTGAAATCTGAGATTCATAGAAGTTTCGTATTAATATTGATTTAAGCCAAAACATAGTGAGAAAACTTAAGGGCTGGCAGAACAAAAACACAATTTCATGGTAAGGAACAAAGTTATGAGCAAACAACACCAGAACTCTTTTCAGAACCTATAAAATTCTTCAAGACTTTAGGAGACTTCTTTAAAGTGCTAAACTAGAAAATAAAATCAACATGAAATTACATAGCCATTGAAAATTTTACATAATTAATTATATATAATATGTATATATATATCCTTTTTGTACAGATAAAAGCTAAGAATCTGCCTTTGCCAAAGTGTATATTAAACAATGTTTCTTTTCTGACAAAAGTAATATGGTACAATCTACAAACCAATAAAGAATACTGAAGGTGTTATAAATGGAAAAGGAAATTTATTTTTATTGTTTCATTTTACGCTGAGAGGAGGCTTCCTGTTCCCTCCAAAGCTACAGATGTAGGAAGAGAAAAATATAGAAACCAAAGGGAGGCTGAGTTTCATCCAGGCAAGAAGTACACAGCAGTGTATCTCCTCCTCAGGGCAACTCCTGGAAAAGTTAAGGCAGAGTCATAAATATATCCTTTAGTAACTCATGTGGTTTATTCTAGATTTGGAAAGATATCTCTATCTCGTCTCTGCATCTATCTATAGATGGCTAACACACATACATGCAACACACATAATTACATATCACATATATATATATATATATATATTTATATAATATAATATATATATAAATAAATATAATCAGACCATTAAAACTACATGAGGTTTCGATGACCTTTTTAAAAGAACAGTTTCGGTGCTGAGAGGTGGCCTAGTGGTTAAGAGCAACCGATACTTTCGCAGAGGACCCGGGTTCGATCACCAGCATCAGCCACATGGGTGGCTGAGAACCATCTGTAACTCCATTTCCAGGAGAACTCCAGTTTTCAGGGGATTGACAGCCCTCTTCTGACCTCGGCGGCAATGCACAACAACAGGTGACAGCACCTCCATGCACCAATACATTCCAATACAAATAAATAAATAATAAATAAATAATAAAAAATAAATAAATAAATAAAGTAAATAATTTATATAAAGACAGTTTCATTGGAATTGGAAGGGTAAAATAATATTTCCAAAAAAAATACATCCAGAATTTTAGGTATTGAAAAAGGGGAGATCACGCATTGTAATGAATGTCTATAATTGTTTTTGGCGAGTTGTTTCCATGCCTCCCGATGATGCTAATAAAACTGTAAAGTCAAGTTCCCTAAGAGCAAAGTTACTTTGAAAACAGTTTCAGAATTATGTGGCTATAGAACTAGGTTTCCACCAGTGTTGTACAATTAAGTGTGAACTGAGCCTGGTTTTTTAGAACTTCCGGGTCTCTCCCGCAGAGATGCGGTCTGCGGGTTCTAACCGCTAGGGCAATCTCCTTCCAGCCCCCCACGAACAATATGTATTTTTTAATTGGTAATAAAGTTATGTAGAGCTCAGAATTAGGGAATGGCCCGGGGCAGGGCTAGTGCAGGTTTCATGGGAGGAGAAAGAGACTGCAGTTTTCACTCTTAAGACAAAAAAGCAAGGGAGTGGAGTGATAGTTCAGTGGATAAGAGTGCTTTTTGCCTTTGTAGAGGACCTAAGTTCAATCGGTCACTAGTCATGTCAAATGCTTCCCAACCACCTGTGACTCTGCAAGCTCTTTCGGACAGTGTCAGGCAGTTTCTTTTTGGCTAATCATGGCACTATCAACTTGTGCACGATAGTGACATATCGACACAGAGACTAAAATACATAAATAAAGCCAAACAAATATGTTCTCATACTAAATGTCAACACATACCCACTCCCTTGCTGACACTGTCCTTCTACATCATCTGCACATTTCCTCTATAAACATGTAAGGTACACCAAGAAACAACCAAACACACTAAACATCACTACATGACACTCTCCCCTCAACAGATCAAAAACGTGCACAGAACCTCGACATTCAGATAACTGGCAAATTTTTTTTTTTGTTGTCGTACATTTTATTGCATAGTTTGCCATAATACAAGAACTTTGACCTATTATCCATTGCGATTAATCAAGGCAGCCAGAAGTCATGGTTCCAAGGCTTTTCTTTGCCCATGTAAACAATTAAGAATGGAAGTGTGCAAGTCAAACAGGAGCGAGCAAAAAAAATTTTCAAAGGATTAGCAAATATCTCCCATACAACATCCAAAGAGACAGACTCCTGCATGGTGTGGGGACTCCACAACAAAAGCACCATGTACCCCCTGGAGATTTGGGTTTTTATGTTCTGTAGGGTAGGATACAGAACAAGACTGGGCTCCACTTCTGGCTTTAGATTGAGAGGACGGTAGATGCAGCTGTGTGTTGGTTATCACATCAGTGATGTAATGGAACACCTAAGGAATTCATATGGGTAGAGCAAGGGCAAAGGAATATGAAATATTGCAGCCAAGGGGATGTCCTACTGTGTGTGGCCATTGAGGAGCAAAGAGTAGGCCCTCGTTTTGTCGGAAGAACCAATGGAAGTAAGGCTTATTAGTCACAAACTGAAGAGCATAATGGACACAATTGTTTCTATTTGGGACCCCTCACCTCGTCAGTGCGTCATTCTTGCTTACTTCTAGCTTGCACAAGGTTCAAATTATTTTTGTTAACCTCCATCAACTCAAATAGATAATTATGGGGGCTGGAGAGATGGCCCTAAGCGTTAAGAGCGCCGACCTCTCTCTTGCAGAGGGACCCGGGTTTGATCGACTCCGCGCATGCACCGTTTTTTTATAATTATGTTGCTCAATAATTAGGTAAAAGCCACTCTATACCCATTACAAAACTATTAAAGTAGAACTCATCAAAGTGAAGATCAGAAGACTAAACCATATTGTTGGTATCTCAATGGAAAAAGTGCCTACCAACACTTGTTCCATTCTAATCCATCCAGTTGAATCTTAAGTATATAAATGATGAGTTATTGCTTGCCTTTCACCACTGATAGAACCAAATTCAAACACTATTCTCACTCTACTACCACCTGAGGCTATGTATTTTATAGCTCTGATTTCTGTAAGTGCACCTTTATATACAGAAAACAGAGCATAAAGTTAGGCTTCCAGTGTTTACTGTGGAATCCTTCTCTATTTCCTTAGTTCTAAAATAAGACCCTAAGGACCATAAAGTTCCTCAGGCCTATGATTAAATTCAATATAGAAATATACTTTGTCAAATCCTAAGAATAGGGTGGTTTTTGAAACATTAATTTATTAGCCTGGTAAAGACTTTATTGTTCTAATTCATCTTCATTGGAATACATGAGAGACTCGATGGTTTACCTGGTCTTCCTCTTGCCCAGTGGCACCAGAAAGTGACTCATCTTATGGTATCAGGGGCAACTACACACATTTCTCAGATTGTAGGCTTTTCCCGTTTGTTTCCTATCTCATTGTTTATTGATTCAGTGTTTTAAATCAAGCTATCATTTATCCATCACTTGGAAAAGTTAAATATATTTACCTAGCCTTTGTCCTAAAACACCTTTTGCTCAGAAATATTTACTATAAAGGACTATAGGAAATCTAGACTTAATTTTGGTTACTGATTAGTATAATGAAAAAAGATCAAAATAGCAAGATTTAAGACAGGGTATATCATTGGAGATATAAATTGGACTTTTGAATTTGATCCTTAATCAGAACCAGTGTTTTCTTAATGGTAGAATTTGTCAAGTAAGCACCACAAGGTGACCAGGAAGTTGGGGACCAGGAAGATTATCCATAATTCATTAAAATTAAAGACTCATAAGTAATTGTCTGCATTTCCTGGGAAAATAATATTGTTATTAAAATGCACTGCCATGTGCATGTATGAAACTCTTAAAATTATAAAATTATTGTTTTAATTAAAAAATCAAAGCACTAAAATCCACAACAAAATTATTTTTTAATCTTAGTGTGGAGTTACTTTTTGTCATTATTATGAAATACTTGACCAAAATCAACTGAAGCAAGGAAAAGTTTAGGCTGATTGAACCCTGGAAGGTATACTCTCTCCTGATGGGATGGCAATAGGGCAAGGATGTAAGGTAGCTGGTCAGAAGATGAAAGAGATGAACACTGCTCTCAACTCACTTTCTCTTTTTTCCATTTTTAATTCAGATTTGGACACAATCTCAAGAAATGATGTCACATCCATTCAGTGAAGATCTTTATTTAAACATGTCTGGATCACCCTACAGACATACTAGGAGATGTGTCTCCTAGATGATGAGACACTTATACTGAAAATGAAGATTAATCATCACAGTAAGAACAATAAAATTTACAAACATTTTAGAAACAATTGTATTTTATTTTTTTTATTATTTATTTATTTATTTATTTATTTATTTATTTATTTATGTGTGTGTGAATGTATTGTCTGCATGGAGGTTTGTGCACCCGTGTCGTGCAATGCCACGGAGGTCAGAAGAGGGCGTCGGATTCCCCTGGAACTGGAGTTCTCCTGGAATTGGAGTTAAAGACGGCTCTCAGCCGACATGTGGGTGCTGGGGATC
>VZQC01014451.1:1321063-1349119 GCA_009823505.1 Rhizomys pruinosus
ACAGTTAATTGTGATGGGTAATCTTTTCGATGTGCTCTTGCATTCTGTTTTTCAAGTATTTATATTGAGAATAATTATTACTGTTCACCAGCATGAATAGCATCAAATATTACTTTGTTGTCAGGTCTTTTTCTGGATTTGTTAGTGTACCCATGGGGAGCTTTTAAAAAATTTGGGGGGGGGGGATTAAAAAAAAAAAAAAAAAAAAAATTCCTAGTACTTGGGAGGCAGAGGAGGGAGAATCTGGAAATCAAGTAAGCTTGTCCTCAGAGTGAGTTCTAGGCCATCCGGGGCTAAAGGGAGCCGTTCAACAATACAAAAAAAAACAAAAAAAAAAACGATTTGGGAAGAATTCCTTTACTGTCTGTCTTTTGGAAATTTTTGATACAGTATTAGTTGTTCTTTGAATACCTGGTAGAATTCTTGGCTTTATCAACTGGCCAAATCTTCTTTGGTGGGAGAGTTTTATTTACTGTTTATTTATTGGGTTCTTATGCGTTTATTTAAATAATATATTTTCATTGGTTCATATTTGGTAAGTGCAACATTTGAAAATTCATCACTATTATTACTTATTAGATTCTACATTTAGTGAATAACATGAAATTGACCATATAATTTCTTTAAACTGCAAAAATCTGTTGGTGCAGAGTAGAAAGCCTCTTCAGTGAATGACACTGAAATCTATACATCTAAATGGGGAAGAATGAAACTCAGTTTGATTCTCTTCTAATGTGAAAAATCAACTGTAACCCTGACCATTAGCGATGAAAAAAAAAAAAAGAGTGCACAGAGCAACAGGTGAACACTTTATGTGTGACACAGCAAAGTCATTTCTGAATGGGGTTACAAATTATTAGGAGATAAGAGCAATAGTTGGCAAATACTTTTGCATGTAATTAGAAACCTGAATATAAATGGTAGTAAGTACAAGTATGAAGAGACAGCTAATAGAAAGTATAAATTATTGCCTATAATAAATCAATAGAAATAGATAAATCCCAAGAAATCACATGGTGTTGGTGGTGCACTGCTTTAATCCAGACCAGGAGGCAGAGGCAGGTGGATCTCTATGAGTTCAAGGCCAGCTGTCTACACAGTGAGCTCCAGAGCAGCTGGGACTAAAAGGGAGACCTGTCTACAAAATATACAAATAAATATACACAGAACATAGAATTAAAGGAAAAAGTAATCAATGAATGTGGCAATCTTTTAAAATAAAAAAAAGATAGTGAGTGGATGCTGACATCACTTAGGTAGGTTCAGTTCATGGTCATTTAAGATACTATCACCCACCCAATATAGTACTGTCCAGTGTATTACCCAAGATGTTCTCTTCAATATTAAAGTCCCTAAATATTTTTTATTTGAGGCTTTATTCATTCTTCTCCACAAATAGAACTATGAGTACCACACCTCTATGGTCGTCTTTGAAAAATGGCAGGGCGTGGTGGCGCACATCTTTAATCTTAGCACTTGTGAGGCAAAGGCAGCGGATCTTTTGTGAGTTCAAGCAGCTGGTCTAAAGAGTGAGCTCCAGGACAGCTGGGGCTAAGGGAGAACCTGTCTCGAAAAGACCAAAAAAAAATTATATATATATATATACTATATATATATATATATATATATATTATATATAAAAATTTAATTAATCACCTTTCAAAACTACATGAGGTTATCGATGACCTTTTAAAGACCAGTTTCTGGTGGGAGAGGTGGCCTAGTGGTAAGAGCACCGACTACCTTGCAGAGGACCCGGGTTCGATCACCAGCACCCACATGGTGGCTGAGAACCATCTGTAACTCCAATTCCAGGAGAACTCCAGTTCCAGGGGAATCTGACGCCCTCTTCTGACCTCCTCGGCATTGCACAACACAGGTGCACAGACCTACATGCACACAATACATTCATATAAATAAATAAATAAATAAATAAATAAATAAATAAATAAATAAATAAATAAGATAAATTTATAAAGACAGTTTCATTGAAATTGGAAGGGTAAAATAATATTTCCAAAAATATGCCATAGATTTTAGGTATTGGAAAAAAGGGAGATCCACTGCATGTAATGAATGTCTATAATTGTTTTTGGCGAGTTGTTTCCATGCCTCCCGAAGATGCTAATAAAACTGTAAAGTCAAGTTCCCTAAGAGCAAAGTTACTTTGAAAACAGTTTCAGAATTATGTGGCTATAGAACTAGGTTTCCACCAGTGTTGTACAATTAAGTGTGAACTGAGCCTGTTTTTTTATGATAGTTTTACTTCTGAAAGTAGAAAGAATTCCAACATGTCTCTGACCAAGCACATCTTTTACTACAGATATAGTTTATAAATTATTGCTTATTAAGAAACTGTTTTCTTTATGTGTCTCCACTGAAGACTCAAATATAGAAATAGATGAAATTGGTTTTATGACCAAAATTAATATTTATATACCTTATGGTTTTTTTCATTGACATTTTATTAGTTCCCTTCCTTTAGGTGGTATCTGCTTTCTCCTCATAACATAGACTATACCAGGAATCTGTAATCATCTGATGATTGACTACTCTATCATTAGTCTGCATGTGTACTATGAGTTTATTCCTAGTTACTATTCAAATGAGATAGCATTTAATGTATCATATTTACAGTTTGATTTTGGTCATTAGGTTTATATGCATTTATGATCTATGTTTTAACCAACTCTTAAATTATTGTTGACAGAAGAAAATTTATCTCATGCCAGGAACAGTCAGGCCCTGTGTATAAATACCAATAAGATGGCATTTGCTAGAAAATTTTATTTTGGCCATTTGAGTTTCTTTTCAAAGAGAATCAGAAGCCTAATGCACTAATCTTTCTTTTAGCTGGTTTCTTTTGACTGAAATATATGTAATCTTTTCCAAATTAAATGCAATCCATTGATTTATTAATTCGCCATGCATGCTGAAGCTCCTAGGACAATTCATTGTTCCCAAAAATGTGTGAAATTGATCTTCAATGCATAGTAGAGGCTGGAGAGATGATTCAGTAGGAAAGAGTACTTGATGTGGAAGCAGGAGGATCCAAGCTCAGGTTGTAATGAACTTATGAAAAGGATATTTGGGATGCTCATGCCTATATACATTGGCATTGGTGCTGTATTTTGAAGGGGGCAGGGGGCTCTTGGGAGAGGAGGAATTCTACAGTTTGTTGACCAGCCTGAATAGCTGAAAACTGATTATCTCTCCACGTTCAATTAAAGGCTTTTTCTGAAGTGACTAAAGGAGTCACATATAGTGCTGAATATCTGAGATCCTCCTTTAATTTCTGTATGTGCATTGGTACACACAGCTACACACGTGGCATGCATGTGCAAACCATATATATTTTTTTCTCATGTGAACAAAAATAAGTACAAAATTTTAAAGACATGCAGAATCAAAAGACGTCCAAAGAACTAAAGAATCATGTTAATGTTGTTGTTTCAATAATCAGATAGAAACCACATAAATATCAAGCCACCTGCCCCCTTTTTACCACTTTACCACCAATCTAACCACCAATCTGTATACAAAATGTCTATGCAGTGGCTAGAAATCTGTTTGGCCTGTTATGCCTACTGTTATTATTTTTAAAGATATTTCATGAAGCCAGCATCACTCTAATACCAAAGCTAGGCAAAGATACAACCAAAAAATAAATAAACTATAAACCCATTTCATTAATGAACATAGATGCAAAAACTATCTTTTAATAAGTGATCCATAGTTTATATGCACTGATTTGCCTGTAGCATTACCTTCTTCAAGTCTAAAATTTCAATCCAAGGACATACAATTTGTGGTAAAGAATACCATGGTAGTCTTGGGCAAGTTAAAAATCTATTTTTCTTGTAAAACTTCAGCATCTTCTGAAAATCAACATTTTAAATTAGCATGTTAAATTCATACACTTAAAAATTGTGAAGATTTACCATACATTGCTTATAATAGTCTCCAAAAACACTTAAAAATTTCAAAGTATTAATATAAGTTAAAATATATCAAATAATTAATATCTTGATCAATCTACATAGAATTACTAAATTGGATATGATGTTTTTCCCAAGCCCTTCAGGTAACTCATTGACAAGGCTCAGAGCCTTTCCTTTTTTATTTTTTTAAGTCTTTTTTGACACAGGGTCTCCCTGTAGCTCAGGCTGTCCTGGAACTCGATATGTAGACCAGGCTGGCCTTGAACTCACAAAGATCCACTTGCCTCTACCTCCCAAGTGCTGGGATTAAAGGCATGTGCCACCACACCCAAGCTGGAGGGATAGTGCAGCAGCAGTTAAAGGTTGAGGCTAAGAACTGCAAAAAAAGAGCCTTTCTTAATGATGAGGGTTACTCACTGGTCCTGTCTCTAAGGAATCCTCTGTCCATATTAAAGAATTGTTTTTCTTCATTTTTCACCCTAATATGTTTGGCAGGCAAATCACTGCCAGTGTTGTGAAATTACTAATAAAACACAAATGATATACATAAATAATACAAAAACTAGGGTCATATATAGTCACTAAAGCTTTAAAAACTAAGTAATTATTAGCAGTTCATCCTGTGATTTTTAGTGCAAATATTTATTCAGTGATTTTCTGGATATAGCTTCAGAATTTAAATAATTTTATTGTTAGGTATTCATTTATGCAAACCACATGCTGTTCTTATGAACAGTTAAAAAATTATTATACTCTTTTTTGCCCACTATTAATTGTTACCAGAACACTTTTCAATTTCTAAATGCAGATTTTTTCAATCCCTGTCATGAGCTCACCAAAATAACTCTATTTTGTATTGTTTTAATGAAATTCTATTATTAATTTTTCAATGATGAACATTTTTATTAGCCTTTAATCAAATCTGTACTGACATTCAGGTGGGGAAGAAAAAAGATTTATCCTGCACAATGAATAAATCTGTTTTAGAAAAGACTACAGCATGATGTCCCTATGCTCAAAGAAGATCAAGGTAAATTACCCAAGACAGAAACACTGCTTCATGTCTAGGGAAGAGACACAAGCATCAACATTATATTTCCTGAAATATTATAAAATATGATTTCTGACATCCTTACTAGTAAATATTGCCCCTTTCTCCCTCTTTGTATTCTGTTCCTTCAGCCGCCCCAGTGAAAGTCACCCCTGTATTTTACCAAACACCCATGTTAGCATATGTGTCCTATTATACCCTAATCTAGAGTTCCCTTTCCCCATCCTCCCTTTGTATTTTCCTAGATTCTGTGTTCACTTCAGTTTATATGCTAACACATATTCTGAGTTAGAATCCACTAATAAGAGAGGATATAACTTATATAAATATATTAGTTATCATCATGCTTTTAGTTCTCATAGCATAAAACCATTAATATGAGAACTACATATATTTTTCTTTGTAAAATATTTTAAATATTTTATTTATTATTTTCATTTTATGTGTATGAATTCATTGCCTGCATGAATGTAAGTGCATGTAATACACTTGGAGAACAGAAAAAGACATTGGAAACCCTATATGCTGGATAGCTTTAGAGTCAACTTGAAACACCTTGGGTTGAGGGAGCCTCAATTGGGGAATTGGCTCCATTGCATTGGTCTGTGGCCACATCTGTGGAGTATTGTCTTGATTGTCAGGGAATGTGGGAGGGCCCAGCCCACAATGAGTAGTGCCACACTGGGCAGGTTGTTGTGTACCATATAAGAAGGCAGGCTGGGCATGAGCCGGGGGAGCAAGCCAGTGAACAGCATTCCTCCATGGCCTGTGCTTCAGCTCCTGCCTCCAGGTTCCTGCCCTGAGTTCCTGCCTTGTGCTACCTGAGTGATGAACTGTGACCCAGGAGATGTAAGTTGAATAAACCTTTTCCTCTTCAAGTTGGTGTCAGTCAGAGTGTTTTGTCACAGCAATGGAAGACAAACTACAACACCCTGGAACTGTAGTTAGAGATGGTTGTTAGAAGGCATGTGGATGGTGGGAATTGAACCTGGGTCCTCTGCAGAGTAAACAGTGCTCTTAACCACTGACTCCTCTCTCACAGACCCCTTACATATAATTTTTTACTACCATGATTTTTCAAGTAGAAATAGATCTATAATTAATGATTAAATATATTTAATATATATATGCAATTTTATAAATTTCCCATGTCACAATAAAAACTGAAAAGTCTATGTTCATAAATTTCTCTAAATAATATATTATGTAATAAATGTAAAATCACCATATAGATCTTTCATACTTTTTCTTTGTAGTATCACAATGACTATTTTTATATATTCACATTACAATTATATCATGTTTGATTTCATGTGTTAAATTTTATTGGATTTATCTTCTCTATATATTAAATTTCTATATTCTTCATGTAAAAAGCAGATCACTTTTATACTTTATTTCCACATGTCAATTGATTTGAGAAACTATAATTTTCCTTTCAATTTATTACACTGAAAAAAATAGCTTTTGCATTATTATATGAATAGATTTTATTTTACAAATGTATGTTTAATTCAAACTACATAATTCTGATAAATCCTGTGTCAATTCAGGATAACTAATACTAAGTACATTCCTTTTTTTTTTCTTTTTTTTTTTTTTTTTGGTCTTTTCGAGACAGGGTCTCCTTGTAGCCCCAGATGTCCTGGAACTGGCCTTGTAGACCAGGCTGGCCTTGAACTCACAAAGATCCGCCCGTCTCTGCCTCCCAAGTGCTAGGATTAAAGGTGTGCGCCACCACGCCCAGCAAAAATTAAAATCATAGTACTATCAATTACAATTATATAAGTATATTACTATAACCAAATATATAAACTAATCAAATTTAGAATATCCAGTAAAATGATTATTAATTTGTATTATAATTTTTATTTTTATATATGTACATATTTTCTAGTTCCCAAGTTGGCCTCTCATGTACTTCATTTGTATGATGATGAGGAAAAATGTCACACTGAGATTTAGGCCCCAATGTTTGAAAGCTTGGCAGAGCTTCACTTTTCTTTTTATGAAATCTTCAACTAGACTTTGTAGCACACACACAACTTCATAAAATGCTCCCAGGACTCAAACAATTAGCATTGACAAAAGACAGAATATCATTAGTTTCTGGTCTTCTATTCCCCACGAGATCAGTAAGCTGAAGATGACTCATTAACATTTGCACAGATATGCCAGCAGTTTATAACAACTGTGTCCATCACAATTTTTATTCATCTGCTTCATAAAACTGAGTACAGCTATATTTAGTATGTATCATACAGTGGGTTAGAACTAAAGGGGGGAATGTGAGACTCTTGTTTTGAAATTCCAATATTACCTAATTTTTGGCCTAAGACAGTAAAAGTACCATCTGTCATGATACAATCCAATTTTGTGTAGTTGAAATTATTTCTTAACAGATGAAATATACAAGATTCATGCCACAAAATTTCTATCCCATGTTGCATACTTATAATATTTTTCAGTAAATTGGAATACATATTATGAATAAAGATATTGAATATAAAAAATAAAAAGCAAGAAAAGAAAAAAAGAAAAAAGAAAGATATTGACTAACATCTTTTATAATATACCAAGTCTAAAGCTAAATAGCAGCAGTTACAATATTTCAGAATTTTGAAATGATTAATTCAATATTATTAGAAAAGCCAAAAATTCTGCAGTGAATTGTTAGGTAGTTGAAAACTTCTGTTATAGTTTTGTTGTTGTTGTTGTTGTTTTTGTTGTTGTTGTTGTTGTTTGTCTTTCTGAGACAGGGTCTCCCTACTGCCCCAGGTGGACTGGAACTCACTCTGAGACCAGGCTGGCATTGAACCCACAGAGATCTGCCTGCCTCTGCCTCCAGAGTGCTAGGATTAAAAGCATGTGCCACCATGCCTGGCTTAAAGATGGTTCTCACCTGCCATGTGGGTGCTGGGAATCGAACCCGAGACCTATGCAAGAGCAGTGGGCCCTCTTAACTGCTGAGCCATCTCTCCAGCCCAATCCTGTTATAGTTTTTAATTCATTATTAGTCATTTACAAAATTCATTACTGAAAATAAATTATTTTACGATAAATTTTGAGGGTATTTTTGAGACAGGTTCTCCCTGTAGCCTCAGCTGGCCTGAAACTGGCTTTGTAGACCAGGCTGGCCTCGAACACACAGAGATCCACCTGCCTCTGCCTCCCCAGTGCTAGGATTAAAGGCGTGCACCACCACATCCAGCAGTGATCTCTTTTTCTATGACAGTTTTGTGTAAGAATAAAGACAGATGACAGTCATAAGCTTATATTCTTCTAAAAGTGCTTACAAGTAGAAATGTAACTAATAGAGACAAGTATAATGTTTACATTTCAACAGAGTACCATGTTACATTTTGAAACATATCCAAATATGAGTAGAATAAGAACTTGTGTTTTGAACCTGATTTATTTCACTGCAAATAATAATCTCCCATTCCATCAAGTTGTCAAATATTCTTTTCCATGGCAGAATTTTATGCTGTTTTGTAGGTGTGCACTTTATCAATCATCAGTTGATGGAAACTCAACAAGTTCACATATCTTTATATCATATCTAATACAGTTTTCATATGTATCATGTTTCGTGATGTTTGCATAAATCATAATGTCATTATATTCAAAACTTCTTCCAATTGAATCAGTCTACTGACAACATCTAGATAAGTAATATATTTATTTTTAACATTGGAAATCATTTCTAATCCCAATAGTTGTATTGGAACACTGCATGTTTTAAGCAGTTCAGCAGTTGAAGTGCAAAAAATTCTATAAAAAACAATTGAGTTAAAGAAACAAAAAAATTAGTGTGGGGTCAAAGTAACCAGTTTGAGAAAACAAAACATGATTAACAGTGCTAATTGAGTAAATTTCAAATGCGATCTACCACCCTCACACATTGTATTTATATGTTGCCTGCACTAACATCTATGGCATTGGAATTATCAGTTCTTCCTGCACAAATCCCCAGAACCACAAAAAAAAAAAAAAAAGGACCAAATGTGGTGTGGTGTGTGTGTGTGTGTGTGTGTGTGGTTGTTTTTTTTTTTTTGTGTTTATTGAATGCATCGTGTGTTCAGGTATTCGCATATCTTGGAATGGTGGCCAGAAGATAACAAGGGTATTATTATCAGAATATTGACTCTTGAGACCAGTTTCTCTCCTGGCCTACCTTTCATTCAATAATAGTGTTGGTGTACTAGACAGCTAAGTTACCCTTTTTTTCAGACTTGCAGATTTCTGTTGGTATAAGGGTGGAGGGAGTACACCAGCACACCTGGTTGTGTAACATAGCTTCTAAAAATAAAAGTCAAGTCCATATATTGGTAAAATTTACTGGATTAGCTATCTTCAAGCCCATCCAATAAGTGTTTTATGCAAGAAGTTATATACGATATTTGAAAATCTAATTTTTTATCTGTCAGGATAACATACTTCGTTAAAAAAGTGACAACATTGATTTGTCAGGAAAAAGTAATCATTCCCTTCAAATGAAATACAATCATTAATAACCAAGAATACAGAATTAAATTATTTATTTTATTGTTCTCTGGTACACTAGCAAATCGATTTATGTTTTACTGTATCTTCAAAGCCATAGATATTCTTCTCCTAAATCAAATCCCAACTTGACACTGCCTTTAATCTAGCCATTGGAGGCAGACGGCAGGCAGATTTAGTCTGCTATTCGTACATCTCTGATTTGACGTTCGGAAGCCAAACTAAGGGGACCCTGAGTCAAAAATACCAAATAAATACAAACTCAATAACCTCTAAAACTAATATCTAATAACCCTTATGGACAACATAGCATCCTTAACTTCCAGTTTTTGTTACAATCCATTGGCTTGATTAATATCAATCCAATTTGGGTGTATATCCACGACAGAGAGCCATATTCGTCTATTTGCTTTCATGGGTACTGCTGTACTTCAAGCATAATGGATGTCGTTCCATTTTTACCTGCAGGTCACACTGATGCGTTTTTCTTTACCATTGTTTACGATGCACCACCATTTTCAATTATCCACTCATCTAGTTGAGGGACCCTTGGGTTGATTCAGTCTTTGCTACTGTTAGGAGAGCTGCAATAAACATCGGTGCGTACAATCATCTCTGCAGTTGGTACAATATTCTGGGGTATTGCCAGAAGTAGTTGGATGTCTGGGGTCAAGTTGGTAGGTTCATTTTGAGCCTTTTAAGTAGTCTTACCCATTGCTCTTCAATGGGTTGATTGAGTATTGCATTCCCCATCGTGAATGAGTGTCCCCTTTCTCTACACGCTCTCTCAGCATTTGATATCATTTGTTTTTCTTTCATCATAGCCAGTATTACTGGGCGAATTTGCACTTTGTATTTAGTATCGTGATGCTGAACACTTTTTAAGATGTTCCACCATTTTTACTTATTCATTGTGAAGTTTTTCAAGCTCTTTACTCAATCTTTTGATTGGGTCATTTGTTACTTTTTTTTTTTTTTTTGTTTTTTTTTTTTTGGTCTTTTCGAGACAGGGTCTCCCTGTAGCCAAGCTGTCCCGTGTGAATACTCTGTAGACCAGGTGCCTTGACTTGAACTCACAAAGATCAGGCCTGCTCTACCTCCAAAGTGCTAGGATTAAAGGCCTGGCTCTCTTTTTTGCTTTTTGAGTAAGGTATACAATCTAGATATTAGACCTCTGGACGCGAATCAGTGGTGAAGTTTCCCGCACTCTGGGTTTTCCTCTTCACTTCTTTGATTACTTCTTCACTCTACAGAATC
Source organism: Rhizomys pruinosus (assembly GCA_009823505.1). NCBI lineage: Eukaryota > Metazoa > Chordata > Mammalia > Rodentia > Spalacidae > Rhizomys > Rhizomys pruinosus. Next base: position 1,331,819 of record VZQC01014451.1, read on the forward strand.
TTTTGAGTTTAATGGTTTTGACCGATTTCCTAGGCAACTGCTGTGATTGAGAAAGTCTTTTCCTATCCCTACATCTTGTAGATTACTTCCATTTTCTTCAAGATTTTCACAGTTTCAGATTTCACATTAGGTCTTTGATCTATTTGATTTGCTTTTCACTACACAGTGAAAGGTAGAGCTTTAGTTTTATTTTCCAGAACCATTTGCTGAAAATACTGCTTTCCCATGAGTCTCCTTGGGCCCTTTTCAAATATCAGGTAGCTGAAATTTCACATGGATGTTCAATTTTGTACAGGCTGTTATCAGGACACTTTTGTGCCATTACCAGTTTTTTTATGACTGTAGCCCTGTAATATGCTTGAAGTTTGGTATGGTAATACCCCCCTCCGTTGCTCTTGTGCTCAGGATTGCTTTGGCTATCTGGGGTCTTTGGTTTTCCATATGCATTTAGGATTTTTCACAACAGATAATGAAAAGAACAGGCAATATATGAGACTCATAAAAACCCATACCTTGGGGGGTGGAGAGAGGTTCTGCACGTTAAGAGCGCCGGACCCGCTCTACGAGACCCGGGTTCGCAGCCCCCGCGCACCCACTGTCGGCCGAAGAACCGTCTGAAACTCAATTCCAGGAGTACCCAGTTCCAGGGGACTCTGACACCTCTTCTGAATCACGGCATGCACGCCGGGTGCACAGACCCAAAAAAAAAAGCAAAAGTACACATACAATACTGAAAAATAAAAAATTAATAAATAATAACAAAAAAACATCTCTATACATTGCAAATCTAAGAGAATGGACGAATTACGAAAACGGAAAGCAACAATACTGTACTAAGAAGAGATAAACGGCTCTCTTTTTTGCTTTTTGAGTAAGGTATACAATCTAGATATTAGACCTCTGTGAGACGAATCAGTGGTGAAGGTTTCCAGACACTCTGTGGGTTTCCTCTTCACTTCTTTGATTACTTCTTTCACTCTACAGAATCTTTTGAGTTTAATGGTTGTTGACCTGATTTCTTAGGCAACTGCTGTCTGATTGAGAAAGTCTTTTCCTATCCCTACATCTTGTAGATTACTTCAACATTTTCTTCTAAGATTTTCACAGTTTCAGATTTCACATTAAGGTCTTTGATCTATTTGGATTTGATTTTCATGCACAGTGAAAGGTAGAGCTTTAGTTTTATTTTTTCCCAGCACCATTTGCTGAAAATACTGTCTTTCCTGCATTGAGTCTCCTTGGGCCCTTTGTCAAATATCAGGTAGCTGAAATTTCATATGGATGTTCAATTTTGTTCCATGGATGTATAGGACTCTTTTTGTGCCAATACTTGGCTGTTTTTATGACTGTAGCCCTGTAATATAGCTTGAAGTTTGGTATGGTAATCCCCCCTCCGTTGCTCTTTGTGCTCAGGATTGCTTTGGCTATCTGGGGTCTTTGGTTTCTCCATATGAATTTTAGGATTTTTCACAACCACAGATAATGAAAAGATACAGGCAATTATATGAGAATACTTTAAAAACCCATACTCTGGGGGCTGGAGAGATGGTCTAGCGGTTAAGAGCGCCGGCCGCTCTTACAGAGGACCCGGGTTCGAGCCCCAGCACCCACCTGGCGGCCGAGAACCGTCTGAAACTCCAATTCCAGGAGTACTCCAGTTCCAGGGGAATCTGACACCCTCTTCTGAACTCCACGGCATTGCACGACACGGGTGCACAGACCTGCATGCAGACAGTACATTCATACACATACAGAAATAAATAAAAAATTAAAAAATAAATAAAAATAAAAACCCATACTCTATTAAATTTGAAAATCTAAGAGAAATGGAAGAATACCTGAAATCACGGAAAGCAACATACTTTAACTAAGAAGAGATAAACAACTTAAACAGACTCATAATATAGGAAGAAATTGAAACAGTAATGCAAAACCTTGCAACCAAAAGAAGCCCAGGCCCAGTTGGATTTACCGGAGAATTATAAGAGGACCTATAACCGCTATTACTCAAATTATTCAAAAGGATAGAAATAGAGGAAAATCTCCCAAATTTACTTCTATGAAGTCAGCATCACTCTAATATTAAAACCAGGCAAAGATACAACCCAAAAGGAAAACTATAGACCCATTTATTTAATAAACATAGATGCAAAAATTATCAACAAAATACTTGCAAACCACATACAGGCATACATTAAAAAGGTCATCCACTATGACCCAGTCATATTTATTTGAGAGATGAAAGGATGTTTCAAAATATGTAAATCCAAAAATGACATATAGCACATAAATGGACTGAAAGACAAAAAATACATGGTCATCTTCACTGATGCAGAAAGGACCTTTGATAAAATTCAATATGGCTTCATTTTTAAAGTTCTAGAGGGAATTGGACTGGAGGAAATACTGGAGGAAACCTCAACATAATTAAAGCCATATTCAACAAAACCACAGCCAACATCATTCTAAATGGGGAAAACCTACAAGTATTCCCCTAAATGTCAGTAACTCAGCAAGGCTGCCACGTATCTCCACTCCTTTTCAATATAGTGCTAGAAATGCTTGCTAGAGCAGTAAGACAAAAGGGAAATCAAAGGAATATTAACTGGAAAGAGGAGGTCAAACTATTCCCTTTTGCAGATGACATGATAGTATAAATATGAGATGCCAAATATTCCACCAGAAAACTCCTAGGAAAGAATAACAGTTTCAGTAAAGTAGCAGGTTACAAAAATTAATCTAGAAAAAGCAGTAGCCTTTCTTTATGCCAACAACAAGGAATTGGAGAAGGAATATAGGGAGACCTTCCTGTTCACAATAGCCTCAAAAAGAAGTCTCTGAACAAACCAGACCAAAGACACTAATATCTCTACAGTGAAAATTTGAAATTCTTGAAGATGGAGAGATGAAGACATCAGAAGATGGAAGGAGCCCCCATGCTAATGGATTGGAAGAATTAATATAATAAAAATTGACCATCATTCCCAAAGCAATATATAGGTTCAATGCAATCTCAATTAAAATGCCCATGCCTTTCTTCACAGAAATGGTTTTGCAATCTTTCCAAATTATCTTCTGTAATTATCCCTGAGCTTTAGGTAGCAGAGGTATAATGTAGGTCTCCTATTCAGGAATAAGCACTCTCTAACCTCTTATTCTGTACACATCGTTGAGTTTTAGATTTCTGTTGTAATCATCATCTGATGTATAAGGCACCTTTTCTGTTAAGAGATGAGAGATGCCTGTAATACAATAAGTCATTTGAAATTAGAAGTTCTACTGCTGGAAAACTTTCATTTTAAGTAATAAAATTTCATATAAAATGACTTTGAAAATGTAATCTTAAATTTTATTAGGAACTTATTATTATTTTGGCATTTTTAAATTATTCCACGTATGCAGTGACATAATAAATAAATAAATAAATAAATAAATAAATAATAAATAAACTTTTAGCTCAACTGTTCTTAAATAAATTAGGATACAGAGCCCAAGTAAAAGCTGAGAACCAAAGGGGTTCATTTGTCTAAATTGTGGTGCATTGCTAAGTTTTACGATGTTGCTTTATGTTTCTTCCTGGTCTGTAACCTCTGTTAATCCTAACACTAAACACACATATCTATTAGTTATTTGTTCAAAAGTTCATTAGATTTCCCTTCTAGACATGGTTGGTGTAATCCTGCAACCTTTTGTCAAGATAAAGCACAGAAACTGTTCTAGGACAGAGGATACAGGAGGAACTCAACAAGACATGCAACAGTGTGCAACTTTTTCTCATTCTATACCATTTAGGAAACATTCTCAGTTTCACATTACTCACCCATTTTGGCCATGATACACGGAAGAATCTCACCATGTTTTATCATAGAAGCAGATTACCTCAGCACACTTAAGCAGTAACATTTCCTTTGGTATTTGTAGACATATAAAAGTATTTTATTCTGTTGTTACAGAGATTCGGGAGTTTTTATAGCAGATAGGATGAGCTATCTGAACTAATGTAATTCACATACAAAAAGGAAGCTGGATGGGGAATAAAGAGAAGGAAGAGAGGACGTGATGCAGAACAGAGAGAGGTGAAATAGATAGAGTCAGAGAGAGACAGAGAAGAACAGGGAGACAGAAAGAGCTAGAGATAAATATTAAATGTATATTACCAAAGATTGGGGATCAAAGAAGAGAAAAGACCAAAAGATTTAAGTTGAATATGAAAATCTCTGACCTGTTTGAATCACTGAACTCTCACCTTGAACTCAACTCATGCAACCTGTCTTTTTTACAGAAAAGACCTGGGAAGTTTCCACAATTTTCATAATGAAATGAAAAGATTATTTTTATAATAATGTAAAACCATTTTCTTATGCAAACATGTTTATTCTTTGTGTGTCTCATGTGTATGCAGGTCGCTTGTGTGTACAAGTTCATGTGTATGTGTTCTTCAGAAAAGAACCTCAGGTGACATTCTTCAAATTCCCCCCATCTTACTTTCTTTCCTTCTCTCTCTCTCTTTCTCTCTCTCTCTCTCTTTCTTTCTTTCTTTTTCCTTTTTGATACAGGATTTCACACGGACATACAACTTGCCAAGTATGCCTGACTTGCAGGGACCTGGTGACCTTCCTGTCTCCACCTATCCAAACCTGACATTGCTTTCACAGCCATTTACTGCATTCTGCTTCTCTCTCTCTTTCTCTCTCTCTCTCTCTCTCTCTCTCTCTCTCTCTCTCTCTCGATGCCAGAGGAGCCACCTCAGGAGGCCACATTTCTTCTCTCTGAGGCAGTGTTCTTCAGGGAAAGTCCCTCTTTTTCTAGCTGTTTTCTATCCTGCTCTTTGTCACAGGGGTGAATGTACCCGGGGTGCTTCAGCTTGGGTCATATGTCCAAAGCTTGTAGGAGGTGAAAGAACTTAGTTTAGCCAGTCTTTCTTGCTTAAAGAACGCCCCAGACAAGCTTCACCCTTTAGTGGCCCACGTGCCCTCCTCAGCCATCGGTTTGACCACAGGCTTCCCTGCTTGTTTCTTACCTCACTAGCAGACAGGACCCTCTCCATGCCAGGGCTGATGCTTGGCCCTTGAGTTTTCTTTCCCTCCTCTTTTGACAATAGCTCTTGGCTGGCCTTTAGGATATTACCTTCTCTTGTTGCAAGATGCCTTAGGGGAACTGTCTGGCATGGTGTCCCCCCACTCCCGCCCCTCCGCCCCCTCGCCAGGGAACGATAGGTGTATGGTCAGAGCTTCCCAAGCAGACTCTCTGGATTGATTGTGATCGGCAAAACAGTTTCTACAGCCATCGTATGTTGTCACCATGCATAGGGTTTAAGCCTAGTCTGACGGGTTCTGGCAGGTGCTTACACATGTGTGTAATCCCACAGGGCTCACTCCCAGTACCCCAAGAATCCCCTTTATTCCCTCTCTGGTAGGTCCCCTCTGTCCCCAGCAGAGGCATGTCATGATCTCTGCCCAGGCCTGACCTCATTAGATCTGGACAGTGGATCACACTGTACACACTTCTGGGTCTGGTTTCTTTGGCTTGAGCTGTGGGCTGCCCCGAGGATTGTCAGTGCCTGGTTGGATCTTATTTTCTGTAAGGCTATTCTCTACTTCTCTTCCCCCTGGGTCTTGGGGTACAAGGGGTTCAAGGACCAGTGCACCTCAGGACCGTCCTCTCACAGAGGCTGTGGGCTTCCCCGCTGGAAGAGGCCTGGGTGCTTTACCTCCCCTCTGGCTGTCAGCTCCCACGTCCCTTTCTGGAAACCCCTTGTCTGAAGTTGGCTGGGGTCCACTTCTGCTCTTCTCAATGAGANTTTTTTTTTTTTTGGTCTTTTAGCGACAGGGTCTCCCTGAAAGGCTGCTTTTTAAAAGAAAGTTCTATTTTCCTCATGTGAGTTCCTCAATTTGGAGATAAATTGATTCTGATATTGAAAAATATGGAAAATTCATTTCAATAACAAATGTACCAAGATGATTTTTAATAATTTCTCTGTGTAATGATCAGCATCTATGAAATAGCTTCTCTAGTAGACTTAGAGGATTTTAATTGACCTTATCAAACCTAAGAAGCTTGATAAAGCCCTCTGCTGATGATATAGAGAAAAACTGAGCTGATCACAATGAGGTACCAGAAGAAGAAACAGTAATTTGTATACTTTTCTCTCCTCTGATGATCTTTAGAATAGACTCTCAGTAAACTGTAAAATGTACAAAACACAAACCATACATTACTCTGAGTTCAAACATCTTCACATTTATTCACCAATTGTGTCTTGGGAATATTTCCAACTTTCACATTTCTTTCCCATTTCAACATTACTTCTTGATTCAAAATTCCATTTTCTTTCACTAACTCTATTTTAGATATTGGATTATGTGAAATGAATTTGTATATGTCCCAGTCTAACATTTCTAATGCAGGCAAAATTATTTTCTTCAAAATCTATATTTTTTTTTGCAATCTATATAACACCAGTGTACCTACTGAGCAAAGAAAATAAAGGTACCCTTAATTTTGTATTTAAAACTCATTTATGAGAACAGACACACTTCATTCATTTTGATCTTACCATTCATCCTTACATACTTGTTTTAGTAAAAGCCTTCAAGTTACAGTCCTAATATTTAATAATGTTTGGGATTTCTTTCTGTTTCTTTTAAAAATATCAAGATCAAAGAATGAAATTTGGGAAGGAAGGGTTTAGATCAGATTACACTTTCAAATCACAGTTCATCATTGAGGGAAGTCAGGGAAGGAACCCAAGGAGAAACAATGGAGGATAGTGGATTACTGGCTCAGTTAAGGTCTCATGTTAAGCTAGATTTCCTTAACAGCCTGGGACTATCTGCCTGAGGAGTGGCTAGGCCCACAGTGGGCTGTTTCCTCTTACATGAATCAGTACTGAAGACAGATCACATAGATATGACCACAGGCCAGTTTGATGGATGCAATTCTTCAATGGAGGTTTCTTCCTCACAGGCAATTTTAGATTGTGTCAAAGCGAGAATAAAAAGGAACCAGTACACATTTTCCATGTGTATCAATGTTTGCCTCTTTTTTTTTTTTTTTTGGTATTTTTAAAAACAGGTTTCCCTGTAGCTCTGCCTTGCCTGAAACTTGCTATTTAGACCAGGTTAGCCTCAAACTTGCAGAGGTCCACCAGACACTGCCTCCCTAGTATCAGGATTAAAGGCATGCACCGCCATGCCTGGATCAATACCCTCACTCTGACAATCATATTTCAATTCAGATTTCAAGACTGTAGAGGAATCCTGCTTTCTACCTGAATTCTCAAAAAAAAAAAAATCCTCGAAATTCAATTATTTTCCTTCTAATTTTCATATAAATTAATTCTTGTTCTATAATTCAGGTCCTTACTGCATGTTGTTGGATTTTGTTCTTGCCGTGCATATTTGATTTACTCACAGCAAATGTTAAGCAGGATATCCGTTGACTATGCTAAGATGTTGCAAGTTGTTTTGACTGAAGGTCTGCATCAGCTCCTCCAGTTTAGTGCATAGCAACAAGCAAGCTTATAAACTCTCACATTCCTATGGCAACATTCTTGTCTCTCACATTAATAGAAAAAAATAGCATGAATTAAAGTTCTATACCTCTAATTTAAACAGCCAAATATATACTGAACTTATACTTGTTTGAAAATAAAATAATTTCTCAGGGTTTCTACAAGCTAAACAGGAATTTTAAATAGCATAATCATCCTCTTTCAGAAGACTGTTAATGTGTAAACCCTGAGTTAACTTTTCAATTGCATTATTTCCTGCAAGAAGGGTCTGCAAAAATGTGCTAGTTGGAATGAATTTTCAGTTGAGATCAGTGTCCACCCTCAGAGGTTCAAAACTATGTAATCTCTTGCCTCTTGTCCTCTTTAACTACACAAGTAAAACTTTTTATTTAAACTCCCATAGCAGGGCAACACATAGTGATGCATACCATGAAGAAGAAAATGTGAGATAGTGTCCTTTTGAGGGATGAGGACTCTGAAATATCTCCTTCTCTACACGGTGACCAGTTTTGGGTCTTTCTTTTAATTGTCATTACCTACAAGAACAATTTCCTCTGGCTAGAGCTCAGAGATGAACTTAAGAGTATAACATAAGGTCACTTAAGTCCGTTCAATACTGTACCATTTTTTTTTTTGTCCAATATGCACATATTTGCTTTTACTAAGTCCTAAAACACCATGTATCCTGTAGACAGAGTCTGGGCAAAACTGGATACTTGTTGAACTCACGTCAATTAAACATGTACCAATCGAATATACACCCGTGTCCCTCTCCCACCCCTCCCACCCCTCCCGAGTCACCATTTCAGTCAGCCTTCTGATGCAATCTTTCTGTTGTTGTTCTTTTAATATGCATCCCTCTCCACAAGAAATATTTATAACTAGGTTATTGGTATAGCGTCCACATATGAGAGATACCATTTGTCGTTTGTTTTTCTGGGACTGTTACTTCACTTAACATGATGTCTTCAAGCTCCATCCATTTACCTGCAAAGTTCATAATGTTTTCTTTCTTTACTGCTGCATAGAATTCCATTGTGTACATGTAGCACATTTTCTCTATCCACTCGTCAGTTGAGGGGCATTTGGGTTGATTCCAGTTTTTTGATATTGTGAACAGAGTGGCAATAAATATAGCTGTGCATGTATCTCTGCAGTAAGATGAGTCTTGTGGGTATATACCCAGGAGTGGTATGACTGGGTCAAATGGCAGGATCATTTTGAGTCTTCTAAGGGTTCTCCACACTGTTTTCCATAGTGGCTGCACAAGTTTACATTCCCACCAGCAATGGATGAGTGTTCCCCTTTCCCCACACCCTCTCCAAATGGATCAAAGACCTCAACGTGAAATCGAAAACTCTGGAGGTGATAGAAGAGAAACTTGGCAGCAGACTACAAGACGTAGGTGTAGGAAAAGACTTCTTAAATCAGACAATAGCTGCACAAGAAATAAGGTCGTCAATTGACAAATGGGACCTCATTAAACTCAAAAGCTTCTGTACATCAAAGGAAACAATAAAGGAAGTGAAGAGAAAACCCACAGAATGGGAGGAACATAAAAGCATAACATAAGGTCACTCTGCCAATATATTTTCTTTATCCATTCATCTGTTGATGGACAATAATAGCATTCATCTTCCTCTGTGGCCTATGACTTGCTTGCTGGCCACAGGTTCTTTGTCCTGATAATCATATCAGATATGCAATCCACCTAATAAAAAATATAAAAAAGCGCAATTAGAAATTGGTTGATTACTCCTGTAACTTTCATGTCACAACTGCACTTGTAGTCATTCTGTCAGGCCAGCTGGTATTATAGCTTGTAGAGCTCCCAGCAAAGTACCTTTCTCTGTCATAACATATAAAAAATGAGAATTTTAGTAACTAAGACGTGCTAGAGGATGTGAAGAAATAGGAATGCTCAGTCACTGTCACTGTCTGTGTGAGTGCAGACTGTTGTTGCTATTGTGGAAATCATTGTGGCGGTTCCTCAGAAGCAAAAAAATAGATCTCTCACATGATCCACCAAAATCAATCTTGGGGTTACACTCAGACCGATAGTTGATCCTGCAACAAAGATACCTGTTCTTCCATGTTCACTACTGCCCCTTCAGAATAACTAGAAAATAAAAACAACCTAGTTGCCCTTCTAGGAAATCTTGGTATACTTATACATTGGGGTAGTATTCAATTGTTAAGAAAATGAGATATGGTTTAAGAGATGGTCCAGAACACTGGCTGCTCTTTCAGGGGACTTGTGTTTGTTTTCCAGCACCCACATGGCAGCTAACAACCATGATTAACTCGTTTATATATGCATATTTTAGAGTGACATAAATTGGAAGAAACAACAACATTAAAAACGACTAGGTCAAAAAACTGGCTGAAACAGTAAATTTCTGCCCCAAACAGTAAACTTCTGCATCAAAAATTTTAAAAAGACTGAGAAAAGAGATGTAAGACATGTATGGCAGAATTCAGGAGCTCTGGTGGTGTGGGGGCCATGGAAGGGAAAATGGGTCTAAATTTGATGAAGAAATGTTGTATGAAATGTATAAGGAGTCAAAAAAATTAAGAAAGAAAAAAATAAGTGGATATCATCTCTGAAAAAATAGATAAATGTCTTTCAAAGGGAAAATGCTCAGCGATCAGAAAATTAATAAGGGAATTGGTCAGGTGTTTCTTGGAGAGAGAGACAGAGAGAGAGAGAGAGAGAGAGAGAGAGAGAGAGAGAGAGAACTGATCAAAATTGGAAATGGGAATAACAGATATATCAGGTCAAGTAGGGTGGGGAATGGGTGGGTATGCTAGAACAGAGGGTAAAATGAGGCATAACCAAAACTGAATTTGATTGGGAAGAGTCACATGGAATCCTAATTTAGAAGTTTCTCTAAAAAGTGACAACCAAAAAATACAGAAACTTATCTGGAAGGGGATACTTTAAAAACCTACTCTAAATTTAAAAATCTCAAATAAAATGGATGAATTTCTAAATTCATGGGAATCACCAAAGTTAACCAGGGAAAGACCAATAGCTTGAACTGACCTATAACAAATAAGGAAAATAAAGCAGTAGTACAAAACCTCCCAACTAAAACAAATCCCAGGCCCAAATGGATTCACAGCAGAATTCTACCAGACATTCAAAGATCTATAACCAATATGTCTTAAGTTATTCAAAAAGATGGAAACAGAGGCAGAACTCTGGCAAACTCCTTCTATGAAGCCCAAATCAGTTTAATATTAACCAGGTAAAGACACAACAAAAATAAACTATATATTCTTCCTTAAAGAATAAAAACTAACTATGGGAAAGGATTTGTATGTTCCAACAGGCCAGAGTATCACCAACTTAATGGCTGACAAAGAAAATGCAGCTTTGCAGTGAGTAGGATGTACCAGAAAGTGCCAGCAGAAGGATTGACTCCTCTGGGCATTGAAGGGAAGAAATGCCTCAGATTGCTGCAGACATCAGGCCCCTCTCTGGATCTACTAGTAACAACTATTTTAAATGAATCCTAATGAAGCTTACCTTCTACGGGTGGCCGCAAAGGTTTTAATACGAGAGAGACTTTCTTAACTACCCCCCATTCAATAAGGAGAAATATGATGATTGATGAGGCATTCTCCAGCTTGGTAGCATTTGGAGCCAGCTAGTGTTTGTTTATAGATGGTATTCTCTTGGTTAAATCGATAATAATTTTTAAAACGTGCCTGTCTTTAATTGGACGACTTACATGGACATAGAAACTGTGAGGTGGATTACTCTCTATTCAGAAGCAAATATAATGCTAAAGTCTCCTTAAACTATGGCACTTTAAACAAAATATATTAATACGAGGAGCTCTGACAATCAACAATGGATTTATTCTACCAAGGAGATGTTTGGCGCAGGGGATCCAAGCCCCAACAAAGGTAAAGGTCTACTTTGCTTCCCAAACTGGGATATCTGCAGGAAGAGAGGCGATAGGGCCCTCCTGTTGAGATCTGATATATATAAACATCGGGGAAAGATAGATTATAGGAGGCGTTGCAATTGCAAGTATACAGAATGCGTCTCTGGAATTGCACAGAGAGTGTTACCAAAGGCCACTAAAACCAATAAAGCAAATTATTAGGTCTCTCTTGGAGTCCAAAGCCAAACTTCCTTTCCGTGTCAGCACCAGCTAACACCTCACCTGCTTGAAAATGCTGTGCAGCAATGGTAGCCATATTTCTGTATATCCCACATCTAATTGTCTATTAGCTCTCTCCTTTGGAGGAATAACCCATGGCTGATGGCCACAAGCTTACATCCTCTTAATGGCTTAGAGATGTTATAAACCACCACGGAAGCACCCTGTTCATATTTAACAGAAAAAACTTAATTCATGGGTTAACATACCATTCAAAAATCTATGTCTATAAAACCAAGTTGACCTACCATAACAATTAGTAATGTTAAATACCTATATATCTAAAAAAAAAAAAAAAAAAAAAAAAAAATAAAAAAAGGCTATATATTATACTGTTTTAAATACCTATATATAACCCTAATTGCATTGATGGCTTTCATTAGTATGATTGAAAGGTTATGCCTGGTCAAGCTGGCAGCCCCATGAAAGAAAACAGCCAAAAAAAAAAAAAAAAAAAAAAAAAAAAAAAAAAAAAAAAAAAAACTAGACTGTTTTGCTTCTCATCCAACGCTGTGCCCCCCTTTTCTAAGCCTAGAGAAAAACCTGCGGAAGAGGGAGCATGGAAGAATGTAAGGGCCGCTATTGGGATGAATGGTGAAACTTTACAACAATATAGACTGGATCACCTCATTTGATCATCAACTCTTGGAATTGAACGTACAGGCCCCCCCTGCTCCGGATTGGTGGACCCATGGCTGTGTGGTTTCGGGCACAACTAGGCTTCGCAAATTGGTTTTACATGAAGGGATGCTTGTACTCACACAAATTATATTTTTGTTTAAAAAAATGAAAAGGAAAAAACAAAACAAAACAAAAAAAAAAAAAAAAAAACAGCAGAATAGAATGCAGAATAAGTTATGGCAGAATGCGAGATCTGGGATTGTATGGGTGGGGTGGGTTGAAGGGAAGGGGATATATCTTGAACCTGAATTGAAATATGGCGAAAATTTGATGTATGAAATCTACACAAAGCATAAATAAATAAATAAAATAAATAAATAAATAAAATAAAATAATATAAAAAAAATACAGATAGATGCAAGCCAGGCATGGTAGCAAAACACCCTTTTTTTAACCCCCCACCCTAGCCACTTGAGCCAGAGAAGGCAAGGTGGATCTTCTCTGTGATTTCAAGGGCCAGCCTGGTCTACAGAGAAAGTTTCAGGTCAGCTGAGACAAAAGGGAGACCCTGTTCTCAAAAGACCAAAAAAAAAAGAAAAAGAATACAGATGCAAAATTCTTAAGAAAATACTTCTCAGAGTCTCCATACAGATGTACAAAATAAAAAAAAAAAAAAAACCAAATCCACTACTAACAAACAAACTAAAAATACCAGATGATCAATGTTAGCTTTATCCAGAGAATGCACGGGATAATCCCCATAATAATATTCAAATAACTGTAAACCAAATATAAATGGACTTAAAGACGAAAAACCACATTATCATTTCAGTAAATGCAGGACAAAAGATTTGAGAACTCAAACATATTAAATGTTCTAGATGGCATACCTCAACATAATTATATATATTACTATATATATAGTATTATATATAATATATATATATATCATCCCACAGGCAATATCATTCTAAAATGGAGAAAAATCTGAAAGCAATCCCACCAAAATACCAGACTCTTCATATGTAATGTCCTTGAAAGAGATTCAACTTGTCTATTTACAGAAGTCATAAAATGTCTGAATGCTAATACACTTCAAATAACCTTATTTTAATGGGTTAAAAATAACTCCAAAGGATCCAAAGTCTTCTTCTGGACTACAGAACAAACTGCATTTACAAGTTCTCATCTCCTCACACAGACATAGACACACACATACACATACACACACATACACACACACACACACAAACACAAATATACACACACATGCAAATGAAATGAATATTCTAAAAGAAACATATCTAATGAGATAAGAGAGCTACACTAATCTTTATACATAAAGTTCAATATTTAGAAGGCAGTTTGATACCATGTTCATTTACCAAAATGATAGTAAAATGTTCTCCCTGAAGACCTAGTTTCTACTTAGCAATAGGCTCTTTGCTTAGATCAATGTATGAAGCATATATTTCCTCCTGTTCAGTGGGCTTATACCAAAGCAAGAAGTGGTGGCCGTTTAGCCATACTACATTCAAGCCACCATTGCACCAATAAGTGTATATTGCCAGGCTGAGCACAATTGTGTCTCACATATAACATGTGAGTAATGAAATCAATTATCCCCCTCCCCCAGAGCACGTCGTAACACCCCGGGCACTATGAAAACTATCAAAGTAATAATAAACTTATTTTTTCCACATAGAGCCCAGATAGCTTGAAGGGGGAAAAAGGGAATAATGAGGCAAAAAGTTTGAAGTGGAAAGGTAGAGGCTGAGGAGAGAACAGAGGAGAAGCTATGGGGACAGATAACTAAAATGAATCATCTATGGCAAAGTGGTAGGGAAACCTATTTTAGATAGTTCTAAATTTTATAGGATGATAATGCATCCGAGTCACCATTGGCTATTGAACAAAAATGTCAGTGCCAGGTGTTAGGGATCCCTCATTCTGTTGTTGCTTATCATGAACCCCTAATACAAAACAGACCATTGCAGTGCTCTTTGGTACCAGAAGAGCTTGAAGTAAAATAGCATGGGGAAGTCCCAATTTTGGATGTTATGCTTAAATTCATAAATATTTCTTCCACTGTAGATCACACTTAATAGAGGACTAATTTTGGCTTTTCCCACAAATATTGTTATAAACTCTCTAAAGACCCACAGATGTATTGGAGACTCCTGACTCTGCTTATGCCAGAAAGAATCTCTACCTAAATCAGAATAAAAAATTATGTACATTTGGTTTGAAATTGTGTGTTAGTTTCAATATATCATGCCATAAAACATTTGTTTTCATAAGTTTTCTTTAAAAAATATATGTTTTATTCTATATGTATGCCTGTGTTCTCTGAATGCAAGTAAGTCCACCCATGTCAAACAAGGCCTGCTTAGTCAAAAGAGGGTACCGAATCCCTGGAACTATAGTCATGAATGGCTTTTAATTGCCATGTGGGTGTAGAGAATCAAACCTGTGTCCTCTGCAATAACAGGCAGTACTCTAAACTGCTGAGCCATGTCTCCAGTCCTTCATAAACCATCTTTAACATAGAACTGTAGCTTACAAAATATAAATCCTAGATATAACAAAAATCTAGGAATAAAAAATAAATGTCTAGAATAAAGAGCAGGGAAAGCCATAAACATTTTATTTATTACTTAATAAATAGGATGCAGATGATTATGCTTGACTCCCTTAGTCGTGAAACTAAAAGTTAAAGAAAAAATATTAATTCATTTCTATGAATTTCTATGAGTAATCATTTTCTGGATAATACAAATTAGACCTTAGTATGCACTCAGCTGTGTAATTTTACTTATAACCTGGGAGTAAGATATTGGCATCATAAGAGTAGATAATAAGGGAATGTGAGAATGTGATATATATATGCATATATATATATATATATATATATATGATTTGTTTTTATGAGATAAGGTTGCCTGTATCACAATTTATATGGGAAAATATCTGCAAAATAAATAAACAGCAAATCAAACCAAAAAGCAAAATGAAACAGACATCGTTATTATATTAGCTTGTGTGCAAAATAAAATATTGCCCTCAAGTCTTATTACAAAATTTACCTTTATATATAAACAGGTAAATAGCATCCAGTGTGCTATGTTCCACTTGATTTAAAATTTGTCATCTAAGAAAACATAATCATATAGTTTACCACAATTCAGATGTCCGAGATATCAAAGGTAGACTTTCCTTTTTTAATTTTTAAAATATTTTTTATTAATTCTTTGAGCATCTCATACAATGAACTTGACCACAGAAAATATACACATAAAATGCTGGTTCTCCCACAAAACAACTCACAGATCCAACTCCTCTGCCTCCAACCCCAAGTTTATGTCCTCTTTGTGTGTTTGTGTGTGTGTGTGTGTGTGTGTGTGTGTGTGTGTGTGTATCATAACCCCTCCAGTTTTTTTATTCCTGGGTGTGTTTTTATTCCAGTCCAGTTTTTTTATTCCTGGGTGTGGGGCCATCTTCCACTAGAGCATGGTTGACCCACCAGGAGCTAGCTAAACCTGTACTGTAAAGAAAATGGACTCTCCTTATACCCAGAAGCCACCAATAGCTCCACAGCTAAGAATGGGACACACTGCCTATCTATTCCCATAGGCTGTAAGGTGGGATTTTGTCTGGCTTAGCTTGTGTTGTGCTGTACGGACAACCCCAGTTGTGAGCGTTTTCAAAGTTACATCAACTGTCCCTTTTTGTGTCCAGGGAGAAACTACCCTCTTTAATGAGATACAGTGATATCCACCACCTCTGACTCTTACAATCTTCCCATCCCACTTTTCAAAGATGGAATCCCTGACCCTTGGGGGGAGGAGAGGCTGTAAGTTGTAGGGTGTTTTCCAATCTCAGAATTGCAAATTCTGACTGCTGCTTCATTTAGTTAGGATTGTAAAGGTTGATTGCCTGGTCAAGATCATGGCAAGCCCAATAGAAAGAAAACACTCCGAAGAAAATTGACTAGAGACCAAGACAACAGCTGCAGAAAACGTAGACTGTTTTGCTTCTTCATCCACCTGTGCCCCTTTTCAAGCCTATGGAACAATCTGCGGAAAAGGAGGAGGATAGGGCGTACAGGTCTAAAGGAAAACTGTTAAGGGCTGCATTGGCGGTGAATAGAGGTGAAACTACAACAAATGAAGGTATTAGACGGACCAGCTCATTTGATCAACTTGATTGGATATACAAGCTCCCCCTGCTGAATGGTGGGACCCTTGAGAAATAGAGATAGAAATATTATAGAGAGATATATAGATATAGATATTGGTATTTGACATTGAAGGATTGCTATTGTACCTTCACAAATTATCAGTATTGTTAGTAAAGAAAGAGTGACAACATTATACTCTAACATAACACACAAAACTCTCAAGCAAAAAAAACCAGAAAGAGATGCAGTAAAAAGTATAATAGCGGCAGCAATGACATGATATAGAGAGAAATGAAGGCTAAGGAAAGGTGGAGGTGGAGGTAAAGGGAAGGGATATACGCCTGAAACTGAACTGGAAAATGATATATGAAATCTACAAAAGCATTCAATAAAATATTTCTTTATTATTATTTTCTATTCTTAAGGATTCATAAAAAACCCTAATTATAATAGCACAGTTTTTTTCAGATATCATTGATGTTACTCAGTTTGCCAATACAATTAGGTAATTTTTGCATTTTGCAAGTATCGTGTGTCCAAATTGCGGTCCATTGAACACAACCCAAGGTTCCCCCATAGTCAGTTTAGGAGATAGCTGTGTTCATGCGCAGGACGATGTTTGATCAATTTTCTCGTGTGCTTGTCCAGTCTATATTGCTACAGTCTCACGATTCACCCCATTATCTCCACAGCCCTTACATTCTACCAGCACCTCCTTCTCCGCAATTTGTTACCTAGGCTTTGGAAAGGGGCACAGGTGGTGTGAGAAGATAACAGTCTACTTTCTTTGGATTGTTGTCATTTTTGAATTA
>VZQC01014451.1:1349726-1419305 GCA_009823505.1 Rhizomys pruinosus
TTTAGTTCTGTATGTGTGTGAATGTACTGCCTGCATGCAAGTCTGTGCACCCGTGTCGTGCAACGCCGCGGAGGTCAGAAGAGGGTCTCGGATTCCCCTGGAGCTGGAGTTCTCCTGGAATTGGAGTTTCAGACGGCTCTCGGCCGCCATGTGGGTGCTGGGGATCGAACCCGGGTCCTCTGTAAGAGCAGTCGGCGCTCTTAACCGCTAGGCCATCTCTCCAGCCCCCTAGTTCTTCCACTTTATCTTCGAGTGTTGATATTCGATTTTCTGCGTCACCTCAGTTACTGAGGCTGTATCCCATCCTTTCCTGTTGATTAGATGGGTGTTTGATTTCCCTTTTCATTTCATCCAGTGATTTCTTTAGTATGTCCACTTTCTTTTGGTGTTTGCCATCCTCTTCTTGTAGCTCCTTGGTTCACTGATTGGTTTCCTTTTTCATTTCAGCATGGGAACATTTTAGTGTTTCCACTTCCTTGTGGAGTTTGTCATTCTCTCCCTCTAGTTCCTTCCTGTTTGCAGTTCTTTCCCTCTAGTTCCCTCCTGAGTTTGTCATGCTTTCTCTCTAGTCCTTTCCTGAGTTTGTCATTCTCTCCCTTTATTTCTTTATATTCCTTTACTTCTTTGAGTATGTCTATGACTGTTCTTCTAAGATATGTGTCATGGGTTACCTACAAGGACATCTCATTGTAGGAAACTTCTATATGACTGGTGGAGTTTGGCATGGATTTATTATGTGGTTTTCTCATTTATTTATTATGTTGTTTTTCCATTGTGTTTTTGGCATGTGGGTTTGTTTTGTTGTTTATATTCTGCTGTGAATCTCAAATGTTTTTCATTGCATTGAAGGCTTGCTTTGCTTGTTTCCTTCAGATGCCTTTGTTATCTTCTTGTTTATAGAGGGCTGGCTGATCTAGATTTCAGGCTTTCACTTTTAGTTATATATTGGAAAGTCCAGGTAACTCTTCTCTTTCTGTTCCGAAGGTTCAAACTGGGTAGGTATCAACCAGGTCAGTATGCTGCTAAGCACTGTACACACTCTGCTTCCTGCTGGCCAGCTCCTCTAGGTTAGTTGTGAAGCCTAGTGTCCTATGACTGGAGTTATGCCCTGGAGTCACTATCACTGCTCCCACTGGGCACTTGCCCCAATACTTGATGGGGGGTGTTGCTCCCTTGGCCTGTCAAGGCCTTGTGCTCTGGCTGCTGACTGTGTATCTCCATTCACAATGGTGTGCAGGATGATGAGGAGTCTGCCTGGGTTAGATGTCCAGGTCTCTAGGTGTGGGGATTCTAGAGTGGCTTCCTCTCACCTGTGCTATGCCCTGTCTCAAATGTAGAGTTTCTAAACAACAAACTAAATATTAGAAATTAAATTTCTTTTGTGAAGTGAGTGAGTGGCTGTTTAGCCTGCATATTTGGGGTTCAAACTGTTTCTTCATTGTCAACATTAGAGGGATTCACCATTTGTTGTTCAAATAAAATATTATTTAAAAAGGCTGCCCACATCAGATCAATAGAGTATAAGGCCCTAACACACATTGTAATACTTACCTGAGTTATTTCCCAATAATGCACCAGGTTTCTGATTAAATGGCTAATGCTGGGCCTGGAGAGATGGCTCAGTGGTCAAGAGCACCGACTGCTCTTGCAGAGGACCTGGGTTCGATTCCCAGCACCCACATAGCGGCTAAGAACCGTCTTTAACTCCAGTTCCAGGGGAATCTGACGCCATCTTCTGACTTCCCCGGCATTGCATGACACGGGTACACAAACCTACATGCAGACAGTACACTCATACACATAAAAAAATAATAAATAAATAATTTTTAAAAAGATGGCCAATGCTGAAGCTGGAGGGATAGCTCAGTCCTTAAGAGCAGCAGCTACTCTGTAGAGGATCCAGGTTTGATTCCTAGCACCCACAACTAACAATCATAACTCTTGTTCTTGGGGAATCTGATTGCCTCCTATGACCCCAGAGGCATTGCACAATACAAGAACACTTATGTAAGTGCAGGTAATACACTCATATGCACAAAATAAAACAATAAATGTTAAAATTTAGATGGCAAATGCAAGGTTTAACCAAATCTTGTCTTTGAAGTAAATAATGATTTCATAATTGGCTGTATAATAGAAATTAATCTTCATATATCTTTGCAAAATTATTCATTTTTAAACTATTATATGTCTGGTTTAATTTATTTAAACTAATCTAAGTTGTTTTATAATGTAATTTATTATTCGTGGACTGTTTACAATCATATATTATAAACTTTTTCAGTCCTTAATATACTGAACAACAGAAATAAAAAAATAAAAGTAGTTTGATGACTAGGCACATATAATTTAATGATCCTCTACCACATTCTGATGCTGTTACTTCAGAAATAATATGACATACCATATTATTAATGCTAGCATAATTTTGCTAATGACTCAATAAAAATAAAAAATTTGAGGCGATACAATGACAAATATCTAGTTATTGGAATTTCTTATTTTGAGGACCCAATTGTCTCAAGATTGTTGCACATTTTCTGTTAAGAACATTTCTTAGTGTGTAGCATAGAAGTTACAAAAATTTTACATCATTTCAATCAAAATACACACTAATCTCTGAGATATCAATTGTGCTTTCCAGACAAAAGCAGAGGACAATATAATACTTTCTATACACTTTGTATTTCCTTTTAATTTTTTTGAGATTGACAGTATTTCCTTTTAAAATATAAGTCTCAGTATTTGAGAAATCAATATAGCATATTTAATAAAAATTTGTGCTTGAAGAGAATAAGTTATTGGCAAAATACAGTATTTTTGGTGCTGTTCAATGTCACTGAGATAGAAAATCAATTAACAGGATAGCTTGGAAATGATGGTTTTCACTCAATGCCCAAACAGAACCAACTTCATTAAGCCAAGCTCTCCATCCCACTCTGTATGTGACCAGATGTGGAACTCTGTAATATCCTCTGACTGTTGTTTCTTTGATGAGTGAGTGTTATATGGTATAATTGGATGTAAGCCTCAGGGAACATAAATGAACAAAGAGTAGAAAGAATAATAATAAAACCTCAACTATCACAGGGAAGCTTACTCATAGAAAAGAGTGCAATACAGACATGAGGTCCACAACTGGCTAAGTTTTAGGGCATAAGAGACTGTAGAATCCAAGTCCCAGATAATGTCCCTATACTAAACCTCATCCACCCATGGTTCAAGGACCATTTTGGAAGAAGAGGTCAAAAAGATGGTAAGAATCAGAGTTGGTGCATGCACACAAAGAAACAGAGACTTTTATGCCTCTGGGAACTTGCTCATGGATTGCAACAATGGTGACAGCATGCAAGGGATTCATGTCAAATCCATCAGCCAACACCTCAGCAGAGAATTGGAAAAATGGTCAAAGGCTTTAACCCTAGCCAAACAACTATTAGAAAATGATTACTCTGAGGTAAGGGAGAGTAGGACTTTAAGGGAGTGATTCTGGATAGGTTGACTGAACTCCAGTGGATGAACTTGGAGGACCAAGAAACATATGGATACAACTGCTTTAATGGAGAGGACTTAACATATATGACAGAATGCCCAAGATCTAATGGGGGAAATAGGAACAGAGAAGGTCTAAATTGATTACGATGTATTATATGAAATGATCAAATACTCAATAAAAACATACAAGACGTGAAGGCAGGAAGAGAGGTGCAGACAGATATGAGAGGAAATAGAGTGTAGGCATTCTTTTGGCAGAAGCACTTAAAACAGTCAGCAAGCAGCCTCCAAGCCTGGACCTCTGCTGATACCCTGCTAAACCTGTGAAAAATGGGCACTGGACTGTCTTTGATGCCTTGGGGCAAAACATTGATCTGGAACAAATGGCCTGAAGCCCTTCCAGTTCCAGCCCCCAATTCTATGTGTTCCAGCCCCTTTGCAAGGATCTGTATAAAATACTCTGAGTTACACATTAAAACGAGTTTTATTCCCCCTTGTAGAATTACTCCTGGTCTCTATGAGTCTGTTTTTCTCTCCTGGTTACATCCTACGATTCCCTCCCCATCCCTACTTGAGGCTAAAGCCTGAGGACTATTAGCTGGCTGGCCTGGGAACAGTCCTGAGACTTGCAGCATTGCCCAGCTACAAGCCCAGGTCTAGGGAGGAAGTACATCTCCTGGAAGGCAGCAAACACGTCATACATTTAAAGAACCATCAGACATATATTCCAGACAACAACCAGGGAGTATGAATCAGAACTAAACACATTTTATGAACTCGACAATAAATAAATATTATTAATAAAATAATTTTCATTTTTAATAATATTAAATAATATAAAATAATATTAAATATTAATAAAGTTGTAAATATTTTAAATTATTTAAGTAGCACACAATTGTATACTTAACATCTTTCAAAAGGTTTATCGCAACTTTAAGTCCATAGTGGTAAATCAACTTTGATTTATCTATATTACCTGACAGAGAAGACATAGCTTTATACTAATGATGAAGAAAATTTGAAGACTGACCTATAGTTCAAAATACTATCTTACTATTCCACTTTAATTTTACTGCTAGCATTTTAGAGAATATAATTATAAATATAAACAGTGATGTATAATTATACATCATACCAATGTTTGGAAAATACATAATATATCACAGTCTTTTTAACAATTAAATTTAAAATAATTATATTCATTTACACAGAGTAATTCATTGAAAAATATGAGACCATGATAATGTCCCAATCAATGAAAATCAAACAATATCCATATTTTCAGTATGGCAAATTATTTGACAACTATACAGTGTAACTGGATTCCCTGTATTTAATATTTTCAGCAGCATTGGCAATCTGATGATTACATTGATATGGATTGAGGGCATTCTAGAAATGAAATAAAGATATGTTCAGATGGTAACTGTGTTGAAGGTCAGATTGTTGAATAGAGAGAATCAAAAATGGTGTCAAGAAGACTGTCAGTTACGGGCTTAGAAAACAGGATGATTAGGACACAGAAAGGAGCTTGGGTTATAGCAGTTGACCATGGTTTCTATTACATTACTAATAGCTGAAAGTCATTAAGATGAACTCAAAGCACTATGAAGCTAAGTTGTCATATTTTCAGAAAGTTTGAAATACTTGCATAGAAGAGAAAAATTATAACATTTCAGTGAAGTAGAATCCACACTGAGAAGTCTTCTATAGCCAGTTACCTGAAATTGGTGAGTGGAACTTTTCTGCTTATTTCTAAGTGTAATTATCCAGAACGTCAATTAAGGAAAGCTGTATTTCATTTATGAGCTTGACATTCTGAGAAATGTAAGAAAATAAACATTTTCCTTAAGGCTGATTTTATTGGTACGCCAATGAATAAACTTTTGAAGAGTCTGAGATTGTGCTGGTTTCTCTGTGCTTTGTTATGTAGGATAGTTCCTTAGGTAACAGGTTTCTTGGTAGAATATTTCCCATGACAATTTGCAAGAGAGGAAATAAGACATAATTCAATTTAGAGACCACAATACAGAGTGTTGGGAGTTGAGAGAAGCTTGTATTCTGGATCCTAACACTGAAATTTCAAAAGGTAGAAAGTGTAGAAGAATGAATTAAATTCATTCAAGATTTTTAAAGAATAAGTCCTAATATTCTTTGTTTGTATACCTCATGAATTTCGCTACACTATTTTTGTTTATGCATATTTGTAAAATAAATAGCCATACACTGTAGTTTGTAAATTGTTTATAGTGATAGATAAATGTTTTTACTCATGATTGGTTCTCTGAGCCTATCTCTTAGAAAATAATTAAGATTGTAATAAACTGAGTAAATTCTATCACAAAATTTAAATTTAATTTGTCTTAATTTTAAGAAAATTATTTTAAAATATCGGTCATATTGGGCTGGAGAGATGGCTCAGCAGTTAAGAGCACTGGCTCCTCTTGCAGAAGACTGAGGTTCAATTCCCAGGACCCACATGTTGACTAATAACCATCTGTAACTCCAATGTCAGGGGAATCCAACATGCCTTCTCCTGGCTTCTGCAGGCCTTGTCCATGGGTGCACTTACATGCATCCAGGTAATACACATAAAATTTATAAAATGGTCATATTATTTTATGGAATGCATGTATCACACTGAGTATGATCGAGCAAGAGAGAAAAGTGTCAACCAATCATTTGTGAAATAAGGGACAGAGAAAATGTCAATAATCATCTATAAAATGTATTAGCATATTTTCTTCTTGATTTTTGTCTGTAATGAATAGGAGAAATATCTACAGATAAGAAAAATTGGAACTCTTATTTGTCTTTGTTTTGTTTTTTTACACAAGAGGTTTCCCTGATAAATTGTAGGTATTTTGAGTATCTGCCAATGGAATGATGTAAAACATCAATACGGGTGCTGGAGATAAGGCTCGATTGTTAAGAGCACTTGCTGCTTTTGTTTAAGGTTCAGGTACTTTTCCTAGCACTGACATTGTGGCTGACAACAGATGTGACTCCAGTTCCAGGAGACCCAAAACCCACTTAGGGCCTCTGCACATCACTGCAGAAGCATACACGCATACCTTTCGGAAAACACATCTACACAGACAGGCATTGTGGCATACGTCCTTAAAATCAGCATGCAGGAAAGAGAGCAGGTGATCTCTGTGAGAGTGAGGCCAGTCTGGTATACATAGTCAGTTCTAGGCTAGCTGGACTAAGGGGAGACCCTTTTCTGTTGTTGTTGTTGTTAAATCTCACAAATGGAAAAGAACAAGAAGAAAATTAAAAATGAATGAATCTCGATTAAAAAAATCAGCATTTCTAAGGATATTAATATCCTTAACATGTGGTCTTTTTGACAGGAATAGTATTTGCCAATCATGATACTAAGAGTAATTCAGATCAGGGTAATTTTTATGCCAAACATTCACTTTCCTAAACACAACATTTCTCTCTCTAATAGTAATATGACATATGCTGGAAGCATCACCCGCAAAAGGTTAAATTAATGTTCTGAAAAATGCAAAGAGGGATTTCTAATGAGAACACAGCTGCTGCGAGATGCATCAAGAAGAGTATAAACAATCTGCATATTCACTTTAAAATGTATTTCTAACATACCTTTAGGGAATCATTTTATTTCCTATTTAATTTCAGGTGTTGTACCTACCTTAAGGTTATTATAAATTATGTATAGCACAACATAGAACTAAAAAATTGCAGTTTATATTCTTTCCTGTTACAAATTTTCTTTTAAATTGAACATGTTGTAAATTTATGGTCCAACTCACAATCTTGTGGTGGTTACAGAATATTTTTCAAAGCAGTGTTTTATAATGAATAACTTTGAAGGGTACAAAACTTTCAGTTCATTGCCTAAAATTCTATTGCTGCATAAATCTCTTGTTAATACGCACAAAATAATCAAATATATAAACTTTAATTCAAATTTCTTGTTTAGGCTGAAAATTAGGTTACTTATTTCATTTTTAGGTATATTGAATATTTCTTCACCTTTTATTCCAAAACTATCATCTTTAATCACTATCTTGCAAAAGAATTGATTAGGACACCTAATAACTTTCTAATTTTTCATGTCCTGTATGGCAACAGAAAATAAGTCTGTAATTTTTCACTCTAAGAACTTATTACTAAATGAGTTGGCAAAATTAAACTATTATGCAATAATTCAAAGTTTTCTAACTTTTTAGGCCCTAAAGTTTGATTAATATTTTGGCTACTTTGGAATTAGTAAACAAAGAATTTTATTTGAATTTCTAATTAAGATTAAATGATATCTTTATTGAAGAATTCTTAGCCAAGGCAATTTTGTTATATTTAGACCACTTATTTTAGATTGAGAAATAAACGACTGGAAAATGCTCTTATGAAGAACAGTATAATGCATCTTTTTAATAACACGAGCAAATTACTTTAACTGCAATTACCCTTTCCCTTTTGGCTTGAATTTGTACAGCCTGTGGTTCAGCTGGTCATTCTTCATGTATCTTAAAACGTGATTTTTAATTTCCTGGCATATTATTGATCCTGTATTCTTCCTGTCTCTTGATGACAAACACTACTCTCTGTTTACTTTCCAAAAGGATACAATATTTTATTTTGATTTTTAAACTTTTCTTATTGTGGAAGAGGCTACACAGTTGTGTGGATCTTTGACTATTTCTAGATAGTAAAATTTAGATTCCAGTTCCCAGATTCTCTTCCTCTAACGAGAATTGCTTCTCCCCCTCCTCTTTGCTCCCCAAAGCTTCCATCTCAAATCCTTTCTCTCTACCTTCACTGGAGGTATGCTGATATTGTTATATATGTTATATCTTTCTACAACAACTTCTAACATATTTTCTTGTCCAAATCATAGTCTGAAATTTTAATTTACCCCACAGTTATGGTAAATTTTTATGTACAAATACCAAAAACATCCACCTCTGCTTATGAACTTTATTGGCTTCTCACAGTTCCCATAATGAAACTCTACTATCTTAGCTGGACCAGGAATGTCTATTCTTGTGTTTCTAGAATTCTTTCCAACACTAACTTACAACATAGGCTCTCTCTTTCTATTTTCCTTCTTTCTGTCTCTGCTTGTCTCTCTTTTTTTGTCTACCCTCGTTTCATTCCATCATTACTAAAAACCTTACTTTTTCCACAAAAACCTTCAATCTTTTTTTTCTCACTTGCAAGATTTATAATTTACCCCTGAATACCTGAAGATCTTGTGTAACCTCAAACTGATTTCAGCTTATATGTATCCTTTCAGAATTATATTTTATGCTCATGCTCCACAAATTTTCTTTCTTAAAATGTGTAGTCTTCTTAATCATGTGCATGGTTTATTATCAAATGTATTTTGTATTTTCTACTCAAGTAAGTCATGCAAATTCCTGACTTCTAGTATAGTAGAATATAGTGCTCACAAAGTGAAAGCTTTCTAAATGAAAGAAGGATTTTAAGAATCACTGAATGGATGAATGGATGAATGGACGACAACTTCTTTCATATGTGATAAGTTAGCTCAATGAAAGAAAGCATCAGAACACCTACTTAATCATCATGTTGATGTATTTTATTGTTTTTTATTTTGTGCATTTTAAAAGATGGATCTTAATCATATTTAGACCCTTCCCTTATCTGAGCCCCTCCTTAACCTGTTCATGTGATCATGTATTCATTCAGATATGTTAAGGACTATTGAGTCAAATAGTCCTTACCATTTCCAAATCTTTGTAGAACAAGATGTCCCTTGGTGTGAATTCGTTCACCTGAACCTGGTCAGTGTATCTAGAATCACTTCTCTGAAGAAAATCAACTCTTCCTCACCCAGCAACAAGTTGCTGCCAATAGTTCTTCAGCTAATGCTGGAGCTGACTGCCCATTTACCCGCTCTATGTTGTTTGACTGAGTTTGCATTAGTCTTGTGCGTGCTGTCACCATTGCTGTAAGTTCATACAAGAAAGTTCCTAGGAGCCTGAACTACTTTCTTTTATTACATTAATGCACCAAGCCTGTCTCCTACAGTCTTTCATCCCATTTCCAAAATGGTCCCTGAGCCATGGCTCAGGGTGATATTTAATACAGTAATCCTATTCAGAGACACACACTCTGTAGACTCTTATTCTTACCCCTTTGCCAGTTATGTCCTTCTGTGTTCACCACCTCTGATTCATGAGGAACATTCACTGATGAGAGTTGGGAGATGGATTAGCGATATCTCTACCCCCTGTTCCACTATGTTCCATGAGCCTTTGGTGTAGAGGTTGCATTTTAGATATCACCTAGGACTGGGCATCTCACAGACACTTATTCTTTGTGTATGACCAATTATAGAATTCTATAATACTCTACATGCACTATAAAAATAAATTCCTTTGGGCTGGAGAGATAGCCTAGCGGTTAAGAGCACCGACGCTCTTACAGAGGACCCAGGTTCGATCCCCAGCACCCACATGGCGGCTAAGAACCGTCTGTAACTCCAATTCCAGGAGAACTCCAGTTCCAGGGGGAATCCGAGACCCTCTTCTGACCTCCGCGGCATTGCACGACACGGGTGCACAGACCTGCATGCAGACAATACATTCATACACATACAAAAAAAAAAATAAATTCCTTTGATCAGTAATAACTGGAATGCTTGTCTGTAAATATAAGAATATATATTTAGCATACAGTGAATTATATTTGTCTGTGTGTTGAAGAAATTCAAGATTTTGTCTCTAGGGTCTATGACCTCTCCAGCTATGTGTATTTGTTCATGTTTAAAGTACTTCACAGGAATTCCCTTCCATTCTGTGGGCTTTAATTCAATTGTATAATTATTGATTAAAATAAATATATAAGTTCCACTATTGTACAGGTAGTTTGCTGTGCCAGTCATTATTGTGATTATGAGAAGGAATAATAGCAGAAAGGAATTACTGAGGGAAAATAAGAAAAAAATAGGTGTTCTTTAACTGTGGAAGGGAGGGCATGACACAGACAGTGATAAATATAAATAATGCTTAGGCATAGTGAAAACCCAGAGGGAGATGTATTATTTCAAAATCTTACTGAAAAATCACCATATCTATACATGAACACATGTGGATAGTTGAAAGCCATGTAACAAATAAAAAGTTCAAGACAGATATAACCTCCCTGTGAGTTATTGGAAAGGGTAGTCTAAGAGACTCCCAAATAACAAAAGCTATTGACACAGTCCTTGATTATCTCCCAAGACAAGAAAGTTCATTTCAAACACAAGAAGTCTCCTGCTCAAGTCTAGCTCTCATAGTTTTAGAGGACACTACACATGCTGCTAGAGAAAATACATTAATGATCCAACTTCACCTTGAAAGCCTAATAATCACCATAATGACCAGCACATGAAAGACTTGATGTTGATCTGTTCCTAATCATCAAATAACTCTCTTTCACATCTACTCACAAATCAGATGCACAGAATCACTTTTGCCCCAAACCCTGTCAGTCTTAATTTGGAGAGAGTGATGATGACTTAAGTTTCAGCTATGTTTATGTCCTCATAACACAGACTATGTCTTTAAAACATAAACCAATTCATTTCCTGGAGAATGAGTGGAATAATTTTCTGTTAATTTTCCTTATTTTTAAATTTATCTTACTTGTGTTTTTCTTCTGTGAAAATATCCCTCTCACCATTAAATTTCCTTGCTAGTCCTCCTCAAATAAATATTGTTACAGGACATAATTATGGGAACCAAGGTGATTTCAAAATTGCTCGATATCCCTATGCTCAATGATACAGAAGAGGCCCATGTTGCCAGTGAAGGAATTGACCTGCCTTTGCCAACCCTCCAGATGCTTCTCCTTTTAGCCAGACGAAGCCGCACAGCTCATTTGATTTTATCCAGATGCTACCTTTTTAAGGTTTTGGCAAGACAAAGGTAAATGCCATCTAGCACCCAGATCAAGGCTGCAATTTCTTGCTTCTTAGTGTCCTACCAGATTAGCAATCATGAACTACAGAATCTCTTCATAATTATATATTTGACCATGTAGTTACCTTATTGTACACAATTTAATATTATTTCATTATACTCTGTAACAGACCAGCTAATAAAGAGATCTAAAGCCAAATATTTTACACTGAATTGCCACTCATAAATTTGCAGACTTATACACATTAAAGAGTTATCAATTACTATAAACTTGTTATGCAATATATTATATTAAATATTAACATAGAACTGATTTTATTAATATAGAATAATATTACATATAAAATATATTTTGTAAATACTTAAATGAATTTTTGTGTATTTCATACAAAACATATCAATAAATCTTCATCGTCTTTATATCCCTTTCACTACACTGCCATAGCACCCTCCCCCACTGGAACTCATATACTCTGCCATTTGTGTTAAGGTCCATTGTGTCAGGTTCTTTTTCCAGGGTATTTCTCAGTGTAAGTTTATCTACTAAGGTCTAGTTAGCGTACCCAGAGTCCCTCACTTTCAGAATATCATCTCTTTCTCACCCAGCAGTAATCAGCTGCCAAAGTTTCTTCAGCTTAGACTGGGGTCAGCTGCCCCTTTCCTCAGTTTTATGCTGGAATTTTTTCTACTTGAGTTTGCATGGGTCTTAAATAAGTCTTTTTTTGGCTAAAAAACCCATTGCTTAGGCAATTACTTTTTTTGTTTTCCATCCTATATGTGAAATTATCAGACTTTAACAGAATTCTATAATGCACTTAATATGTTCATTTAATAAAAAATTTTCCATGTATAGACAAAAACAGATTCAATTAGAATAAATGATCTAACCTGGATTTTGAAACTTAAATCAAATAACTATAAAAGGCATCTGATAGCCAGGTATGGTAGCACATGCCTGTAATCCCAGCACTTGGGAGACAGAGGCAGGTGGATCTTTGTGAGTTCAAGGCCAGTCTTGTCTACAGAGCGAACTCCAGGGAGGCTGGGACTAAATGGAGACCCTGCCTCAAAGATAAAAAGTATCTGATTGTCCGAGTTTTAGTGAGAAACCTAAATCTGGAGCTAACTTGTTCCATTACAAGTATTTTAAGAGATGAAATAAAATTATTAGATTGCCAGAAACAGTACCTTGTCTCTCTGTCTCGCTCTCTGGCTCGCTCTCTCTCTCTTCTCTCTCTCTCACACACACACACACACCACTCAACACACACCCTCACACACACCACACACATATATTATAGATGGTGTGTTGTGTGTGTGTGTGAGAGATGCATATATAATTCTATATATATATATATATATATTATATATTATATATTTCCTCTCATAATAAGAAAAAGATCCTAAAGGTTTTTTAGATTATACATTGGACTAAGAATTTTTTTTTTCTAAAACAAACCTGAAAAGACTGTTAAAAACAATTTTCTCTCAATAACATAATTGTCTTCACATTAAAAAAGAGACACTAGAGGGGCTGGAAAGATGGCCTAGCGGTTAAGAGCGCCGACCACTCTTGCAGAGGACCCGGGTTCGATCCCCAGCACCCACATGGCGGCCAAGAACCGTCTGAAACTCCAATTCCAGGAGAACTCCAGTTCCAGGGGAATCCGACACCCTCTTCTGACCTCTGCGGCATTGCACGACACAGGTGCACAAACTTGCATGCAGACAGTACATTCATACACATACAGAAATAAATAAAAAAATTAATAAAAAAAATTAAAAAAAAAGAGACACTAGAAGTAAGATGAAATTGTGATTCAGACAGATTGTAAAGTGTTAGAAATGCAAACTAATAAACACAAATAGGCATGAAGACCAACTAAAAACCCCTAAAAACTATTAAAGAGGATAGGAAATCAATCCACATCTATGGTCCTATTGCTTTTATTTCTGTGTCTAAATATTAAAACAGGAAAATTAATAATATAATTACTTTTTAAGTTAGGCTTTTGAGGAATCCTCTAGAAAAAATTAGGGAAACACTAATGCAATGAACCCCATGATATTTTCACACAAAATATCCAAATTGCATCACTGAAGCCTTTCTTAAGCCATATAGTAAAAATGTTTAATATTTTCATTCCTCTTGTCAACATATTGCATCATACCTAAGTAACAGAGTTTATCTTTGGCATTTTTAAAAAAATGAATAACTACTTCTAAGTAACTGAAGCTTAAGTACATACACTATTGTTGGTCTCAGATTCTTTCACCTGAGACACAGAAATGTCTTCAACAAAAGAGAAAAACCTCTTTTTGTTTCATATTCAGGAAAAACTGCACATGTTCAAACCAACAGAGAGCCAAAATGCTATTATGGCTGAAGGTACTGCTGCTCAAGGTTCACATTGAGTCATCCAGGGCAGGCTTGTAGCAGAAGGGGAAAGCTGGATTTATTAGGAAAAGGATGCTGAGGGGTGGGTTTTATGTGGCATTTGACTAAACCGATTCATCTAGTCACTTTCAATTTCCCTAGGATCAAATAGTATATTCATCATGAATTCAACCTTGAAGTGTGCATTTTACCTGGGAAGATGAAGTGTTCAAAACGTCTCAAGAATTTGAAAAGTTTATTTAATTTCAATGACGTGTTTCAAAAAAAATAACTGTATTATAACATATACTGAAATATCTTCATGTGAAAAGCTGATACAATGATTTTACTCTCTGGTTTGCCAACTTTTTGATCACCATTAATAAAGAAAGTAAGAATAAAACTGGGCTAAGATGTAAAAGTCATTTCTTGGCTGTAAAACATTAGTAGCATGTGTATTCTCCAAAAAAGATCTGTTTCAACAGTGTACTAAATGAAAAACAAAGAAGCTTTTCTAAAGGAATATCCATGAGTGTTACATCCACACAATGGAGTTCTATGCAGCAGTAAAAAAAGATGACATCATGAACTTTACAGGTAAACAGATGGAACTAGAAGCCATTATGGTAAGTGAAGTAACACAGTCCCAGAAAAAACAAATGCATGGTGTCCCTCATTTGTGGATCCTAGCATCAAATCTCTATTTGTAAAGCAAACCGAATAATTCTTTTTTTGCTTTCTTTTCTAGTAAATATAATACCTGATGTTACTCATCAACTTGTTATGTAATATAGGAATGTAAAGTAATATTTTTTTCATTACCTCCATCCAACTTTACTGTCAAAATGTGAATCCTTAAACATGCTTTGGAATTAACCTATAGTTTATTTTCAGACTTCATAATTTTGGTATATGTGTGGTGTGTATATATGCACATTTTGGAGTGATACAAAATGGAAGGAACAACAACAATAAAAAAAAAGACTGGGTCAGATAACTGACCGAATCAGTAAACTTCTGCACAAACAGTAAACTTCATCAAAAAATTTAAAAAAGAATGAGAAAAACATGAAAGACATGCATGGCAGAATGCATGAGCTCTGCTGGGATGAACAAGGAAGGGGTAGTCAGTCTAAATTTGATTAAGAAATGTATGAAATGCACAAAACTTCAATTAGAAAAGGTTTGTGATAAAAAAAAAAAATTAAAAAATATCCGCTTTCCCCACAACCTCTCCAGCATTTGGTATCATTTGTTTCCTTGATGACAGCCAGTCTTACCATGGTAAGCTGAAATCTTCAATTTTAATTTGCATTTCCTTAATTGCTAATAATGTTGAATTCATACACTGTTGGTGAATTGCATACTCATGCAACCCCTATGGAAAGCAATGTGGAGAACTCTTAAAAGACTAAAAATGCACTACCATTTGACCAAATCATACCATTCCCTGCTATATACCCAAAGGATTCATCTTATTGCAGAGATACGTATACAACCATGTTTACTGCTGCTATTTTCACAATAGTGAAGAGCTAGAAGCAACTCAAGTGTCCCTCAACTGATGAGTGAATAATGAATATGTGGTACATTTTCACAATGGGGTTCTAGGCAATGGTAAAGAAAGATGACATCATGAACCTTGCAGGTAAATGGATGGAACTAGATGCCATTATGCTAAGTAAAGTAACAGTCTCAGAAAAACAAAGGCGGTATGGGTATGGTATCCCTCAATTGTGGATCCTAGCACCAAATTCTTACATGTAAGTCAATGTGGGTAATTTGTTAGGAAAATAATACCATATTAACGGATATTACTGTAGATATAGCTTGAAGTTTATATCTCTATTTTCCTCAGTCCTAATGTTCATGAGAAAAATAAAGCTCTTTTTAAAAATTAAATCAAAACATACATCAACTTACTCTGTAATTTGGGAATTTAAAGTTAATTGTCTTTTTACCTGCATGCAAGCTTACTGTTAAATTGTGAATCCCTAAATGTGCTTTGGATTTAGCCTATGGTTTATTTTCAGCCCTTTTATACCTGGTATATGTGTGGAGTGTACAGGTGTATATTTTGGAATCATATAAAGTTATACAGAACCCCCCCTTAAAAAAAAAAAAAAGACTCGATCAAAGATCAGACCAACCACTAAATTTCTGAATCCTAAGAGTTAAAAAAGACTGAGAAAATGATGCAAGATAGGACTTAACTTATATGGTAGATTGCATGATTTCTGGTGAGGGCCGGGGTAGGGAGTGAGACAGGGGTGGGAAAAGGGTCTAAATTCAGCTAATAAATATTATTTAACAT
The DNA here is from genome assembly GCA_009823505.1 of Rhizomys pruinosus. Classification (NCBI taxonomy): domain Eukaryota; kingdom Metazoa; phylum Chordata; class Mammalia; order Rodentia; family Spalacidae; genus Rhizomys; species Rhizomys pruinosus. The sequence continues at coordinate 1,365,823 of VZQC01014451.1, forward strand.
GTACAAAAGCTCAAGAGTAATTAAGAGAAAAAAATAAAGTACAAACTCGAAACATTAAATGCTACTTCTAGAGGTACATAATATGAAAGTGTTAAATCCTGGATTGAAAAGACATATATAAATCTTGCCTCTAAACTGGGATACCTGCAAGAAGAGAGGCGATAAGGCCCTGCTGCCGAAGACCTGACGTTAACATGAGAAAGATGTATTGAGACCACACATGCAAGTGTACAGATGGCCTCTGGAACACCAGAGAGTGTTACCAAAGGCCACTAAACCAATAAAGCAAATACGGGTCTCCTTGAGTCAAACAAGACTCCACCGTCAGCACCAGCTACACCTCACCTGCCTGGAAATACTGTGCAGCAGAGGCAGCCATATGCCTGTATATCCCAAATCTAATTGGCTATTGGCTCTCTCCTTGGAGGAATAACCCATGGCTGATGCCACAAGCTTACATCCTCTACAGGTTAGGAGATGTTATAAGCCACAGTAAGACCCTGTCATATTTAACAGGAAAATGTAATTCATGGATCAACATATCATCTAAACATATGTGTCTATACCAAAGTAACCTACCATAACTTTTAGTGCTGTTTAAATACCTATATATCTAATTGCTTGTGCTTCATTAGTAGGATGGAAAGGTTATTCCTGGACAAACTGTCAGCCCATGAAAGGAAACAGCCAGAATTGACCAGAGTCCAAGACAACAGCTCCAGAGAGAGTGGACTGTTTTGCTTCTCATCCACCTGTGCCCCTTTTCTAAGCCTAGGGAACAATCTGCGGAAGAGGGGGCATGGTAGAATGTAAGGGTTGCGATTGGGGTGAATGGTTAAACTACAGCAATGTAGTCTGGACACTCATTTGATCAACTTGATTGAAAATACAACCCCTCACCCCCTGCTGGAAGGCGGGGCTGTGGGGGTTTGGGCACAACAGCCTGCAAATTGGTTTTACATGAAGGATGCTTGTACTCATGGATTATCGCTTATAGCTGAAAAATGAAAGAAAAAACCAGAAAGATGCAGGACAGTTATGGCAGAATACATGATCTGGGATGGGGTGGGGGTGGGGGGAAAGGGAAAGAGAAATATGCCTGAACTGAATTGGAAAATGATGTATGAAATGCACAAAGCATCAATAAAAAAATGTTAAAAAAATAAATTTCATGATAATAAATTCAGGGATAAACAAGGGAAGAGTTCTCCTTAGAGGACAAATCAGAATTCACCTTCATATCTAATCAAATTTAAAAATTAGTTTTATCTTAGAATTTCTGATCTAAATAAAGGATCCAAAATGGTTCACTTTGGAAGGCAAAAAAGGAACTATCCACTCATATTTTTATTTTAAATTGAAGTTATTGATTTATCCATCAAAATTTTGGATATTTACTATGTTTCACACTAAAATATTCATTATAATCAGTACACAAAATTTGCATTAATCATTAATCTTCCTGGAGTATTGTTCTATGATTTCCAAGCTTTGCTGTACTTTATATGATATGACTACATATTCAAACTTGGATTTCTATAAAAAAATAATGTTTGAAATAAACTACTTTCATCCCCAACTTTGTTATTTGAATATGTTGATCCTGTTCTAGTTGCTGTTTTTGTTGTTGTTTTATACTCAGAATGTGAGAAAAAAATCATGAATTTATATTGATTAATTTATTTTTATTTTTTGTGTATGATATTTATGCATGCATATACATGAGTGTACCCATATCCTTCAGTGCCAGTAGAGGTCAGAAGAAGGTGTCTGATCCCTGGAACAGAAGTTACATAAGGTTGTTTACCTCAACTTGGGTGCCTGGATTGGAATCTGAATCCGAGTCTTCTGCAAAAGCAGTCAGGGCTCTTAATTGCTGAAGCATCTCTCAAGCCCCCCATGAAACAAATTTTAAAATTATACTGTTAATGATTAAGATACTTTATTATTTATAATATTGTTCTATTTTAAAGAATCTCTCAAAATATCAATGAAGTAGTTATAAATATCAGGATCAATTATCTATCTTGTTGCATAGTTAGAAGTAGTTTGGTGGAAAAAGTGTAGTTCAGTTAAGTAAAAGTTCTGCTCTCATAGAACCTCCAATTTATAACCTATAATGGCACACTCTAGGTAGACATTGATGGTTTCACTAATTAAAAACAGGTGGACTATTTGACAACAGTGGGCAATAAGAGCTATGCCATTCGCAGATTTGGATGCTAATGATAATAACATCAATTAAAAAAGCAGGTGTTTAAAGTGCCATCTATATGAATTTGAAATATGGGTTAGACAAAGAAAGTAGCAATTAACCTGCACAAGGTATTTTTCCTTAGTCAAAGATTTAAAGAAGTTATGTTTGGTTTCATTATAAAGTTGTCTCCTAAAAGTCAGTTGATTACTAGCAGTAATAGCCTAGTGGTTAAGAGCGCCTACTGCTCTTGCAGAGGACCCAGGTTCGATCTCCAGCACCCACATGGCGGCTGAGAACCGTCTGTAACTCCAATTCCAGGAGAACTCCAGTTCCAGGGGAATCTGACACCCTCTTCTGACCTCCACAGCATTACACGACACAGGTGCACAAATCTGCATGCAGACAGTACATTCAGACACATAGAAAATAAATGAATAAAATAAAAAATGTTTAGTATATAAATTCTAAAATAATATGGGAACTAATACATATATATATATGTATATATAATTAATTGAATATTCTGATGTTTATATAATAGAGTTTGATGGTATTTATCACCCTTCCCCTATTTGGACTTCCTGCAAAGAGTCTTGTCCAATTTAATGTACTTTAATACATGTAGATTAGGTGTAACACAGCCTACAGTATCTGATTTGTGCCCCAAATGTGCTTTACTGATTTTATATATTATACTGTTTAATACCTAAATATCTAATTGCATGTGCTTCATTATTAGGATCGAAAGGTTATGCCTGGACAAGCTGGCAGCCCATGAAAGAAAACAGCCAGAACTGACTAGAGACCAAGACATCAGCTCCAGAGAAAGTAGACTGTTTTGCTTCTCATCCACCTGTGCCCCTTTTCTAAGCCTAGGGAACAATTGCGGAAGAGGGGGCGTGGTAGATGTAAGGGCTTTGATTGGGGTTAAAGGTGCAAACTACAACAAATAGACTGGACACTCACTTTGATCAACTTGATTGAACATACAAGCCCCCCCTGCTGAATGGTGGGACCAATGAGCTGTGTGGTTTTGGGCAAAACTGCTTCCTTTTTCTAAACAAACAGGCTCATGGGTCCCACCATCTAGCAGGGTGGGCTTGTATGTCAATCAAGTTGATCACATGAGGGTCGTCTCTATTGTTGTTAGTTTCACCCTTAACCTCCAATCCACAGCCCTTCCCTTCTCACCCTCCCTCCTCTTTCTCTTCTTCCCCTTCTTCTCCTTCCCCCTTTTCCTCCTCCTTTTTTCTCTCTCCCCCCTTCCCTTTCTCTTTCTTCTTCTCTCTCCCCCTCTTTTTTTTTTTTTTTCCCCCCTCCCCCTCCCCCCTTTTCCCGCTTCCTCTTCTCTTGCACCAAAAATTGGTTTTACATGAAGGATGCTTGTACTCACAAATTATCATTTATTGTTAAAAAAAATGAAAACAAAACAAAACAAAAGCAGAGAAAGATGCAGAAAACTACAGCAGAATACATGATCTGGGAGTGGGTAGGGATGGGGTGGGGGGAGGGAAGGGGATATTGCCTGAGACTGAATGGAAAATGATGTATGAAATACACAAAGCATAATTAAAAAAATAACTATTTGCTTATTAGGGTTTTCTTTTTTTAATTTATTTTATTTATTTTATTTTGTGGGGTTTTTTTTTTTATTTTCATTTTTTAATTTATTTATTGTGCTTTGTGCATTTCATACATCATTTTCCAATTCAGATCAGGCATATATCCCTTTCCCTTCCCCCCACCCCCACCCCATCCCAGTCATGCATTCTGCCATAACTGTCCTAACATCTTCTCTTCTAGTTTTTTTTTTCATTTTTTAGCTATAAGTGATAATCCATGAGTACAAGCATCCTTCTGCAAAACCAATCTGCAGGCTGTTTTGCCCAAACCCCCACAGCCCCACCCTCCAGTGGGGGGTGACAGGTTGTTTGTTCAATCAAGTTGATCAAATGATGTCCAAGACTACATTGCTGTAGTTTAACCATTCACTCCAATCGCAGCCTTTACATTCTATCACGCCCCCTCTTCCGCAGATTGTTCCCTAGGCTTAGAAAAGGGGCACAGGTGGATGAGAAGTAAAACAGTCCACTCTCTCTGGAGCTGTTGACTTGGACTCTGGTCAATTCTGGCTGTTTCCTTTCATGGGCTGATAGTGTGTCCAGGAGTAACCTTTCAATCCTACTAATGAAGCACAAGCAATTAGATATTTAGGTATTTAAGCAGCATTAATAGTTTCTTAAACTCAACATAATACACAAAATCTTCTGCAATTGACCTACTATTGTAAAACAACTAATAAATACAAAAGATCTACACTGATTTCTTCATAACTATTCTATCAAACCCATTGAATAGGGTGAAAGTACTTATTGTTTGTTAGAACTTATTGTTTGTGTTTTAATTGAATTTTTGTGCATTTCATACAATAAATCATGATTTTATTAACACCCCCTCCTCTATCCACAAATGCCACACCCCACACCAGATTTCATTCATTCTCTCATATATGTTAAGGGCTATTGTGTCTCATTGTGTACCCAGATGTCCTTAGATTCTAGTTAATCCATGGAAGCCTAGTCAGCCTATCTAGAGTCAATCCCTTAAAGAAGAATATTACTCCCTCACCCAACAGTAATCAACTGCCAATAACTTCTCATCTAAGGTTGAGACCTACTGCTCTTTTCCATAATTATATACTGGATTTTTGTCTAACTGAATTTGCATGATTCTTATATGTGCTTTCAGCATTTCTGTAAGGATATATGAGCAAGTTTCCAGAGGCCAGGAAGACTGCTTCCTTATGTTCATGTGGTAACCCTGACATTTACAATCTTTCTGCTCCCTCTTCCACAATGATCCCTTAGCAATGAGTGTATGAGTTGCAATATAGGAGTCCTATCCTAGGATACACTCACTACAGTTTCTTAATCTCTATCCCTTGGCTAGTTGTGGCCTTTGGTATGCATCACACTCTATTGTATGAGAAAGTTTTGCTGGTGAGAGTTGAGGGATCCATTAGTAGTCTTTCTTCCCCCTGTTCCTCTATGTTTCATGAACCTTACATTTAAAGTTTTACTGTAGATGTGTCGCTTAGAGATTTGTATCTCTGAGAAAACCATTCTCTGTGAATGACCAATGTGTTTTTAATTCTTATATGTTGGGAATGCAAGCTCATGCAACCCCTATGGAATGAAGTGTGGCAAACTCTTTTTTTTTTAAACTTTCATATCAGATCCTGTTTTTTATTTGCTCTTTCATGATTCTTTTTGGATTTGCTTAATATATACTAGTGTGTTAAAAGAATATAAGGCTTATAGAAAAGAATATAAGATGTCTAGCAGGGTTGGAATACATGATTCTTTTAAGAAAGGACAAGAACTTTAAAAGACTCAAAATGAGCCTGCCACTTGAGGCAGTAATACCACTCCTGGCTATATACCCACAAGGATCATTCTCCTATTGCAGAGATACATACACATCCGTGTCTATTGCAGCTCTCTTCACAATAAAGAAGAGCTAGAAGCAACCCAGGTGTTCCTCAACTGAAGAGTGGATAATGAAAATGTATTACATCTACACAAAGGAATTCTATGCAGCAGTAAGAAAGACAACATATAGGTGCAATGTAACAGGCTGAAGCAACTTAGCCTTTCTGGGTGCTTAACGACCATACTTAACATCCATGACAATTTGGTCGAGGGACATAAGGGATAACTTTGTTCCTTGCCCTCAGAGGTCAACCAAGTCTTAGGGGATTATGCATGGGGGTATCTCTTGAAATGTCCTAAAAATATGGGTCACCAGTCTTTCTGTTCAGGGAGGTCTTGTAGAGCCACCAATAGGATTTCAGCCAATGCCCAGTCTATGAGGAGGAAAGTCTGCTCATGCTTCAGAAAAGGAAGCCTGGTCTAGCAAGACCTGATTTTGTCCTTGAGTGGATAGAACTGGTAAATGAAAGGATGAAAGGAGCAAGGGGCTCCCACCCTCCTCTTCCTCCCCAAAATCCCCGAGAGACACCTGAAGACCAGATCTTCAAATGACCTCAAGAAAACAAAAACCTTGGTTAATCTGGGCTAACTGTGTGGCCGTCAGCATCCATAAGGAAAGTACAACCAGAAAAAAATAATTAGTAAGACCAGAGAAACTGTACTGCAAACATAAAAATTGAGATATTAGTAAAAAGACAAAAAGAAAAAAAGAGAGAGCACTGTTGTTTGGCCTGTCTTCAATTTTTACCGGCAAGTGCATCTACTCTGTGGCTGCCACTGCTTTCGGCACCCCTCAAAGACATGAGACACAGCCTTTTAACCTTCCAATATGGATTGAAGACTCATGTCTCTCCAAGAATCCTCCAAACCTTCAATGCCAATGTGGACTACTGAGATACCCAGCTTGTGGACTAAGTAGCTAAGGGGATTTCAGCCTCGTCAGAGTATAGACTGCCATTGTTGGACTACCTGGGATGTATCATGGAGGCCAGTACAGGGGGATCAAGATAGGGCATGTGTTTACTGGACTTCATTTGGGGGACCATGGGAGGGAAAGAAGTCAAAGCCATGGGCTTAAACATCTTCAAGGTTTATATTCAACCCCTCTTCTCCAAATACCGAACCACCAGTAGAAATAGCTATAACTTTTAGCTGGTTCTTCCTATTGTCTCCAAACCCTGGAGCTTTGACTGCTACCACCAGAAGACCAACTTTTAACCTATTCAAAGCCAGTGTTCTTAGAGCTTCTCCATCAACATCTTCAGTGATTATGACTAAAGGCTTCCGTTGAGGTGAGCATTGGCAATTTCAATTTCAAGAGCAGGAAATATATATATCAGGAAAATATATATATATTATATATATATATTATATATATATATATATATCTATGTGTGTTGTGTGTGGGTGTGTGTGTGTGTGTGTGTGTTGAAGCAATACAAATTGGAGAGAACAACAGCAACAACAAAGGAACTGGGACAGAAACCAACTGAAGCAGTAAAATTATTCCCCCTCAAAATAATTCACTGATTTGAAAAACTTTGAAAAGCCTCAGAAGGAGATACAGGAAATGTAATGCAGACTGCGTGGATTCAAGATGGGTGGAGGGCATCAAAAGGGAAATGATTCTGGATTGAACTGAGAAGTGATTTATGGAACGCAAAAACTTTCAATAAAATCTTTTAAAAATTAAAAGTTTTTACAATTAAAAAATAAATTAAAATTTTATACTTTACCCAGCTGTGAATCCTGTGAACTACAACAACTTCTCTGGCTGGCAATGTATGCCAACAACTGCAATAGCGGCAGCATGAATATTATGTCGATAATACACCAATTTCTAACTGGATTTAAGGTATACTTCATAGAATAGGGCCCATAGTAACCATAGATATCAGGTCTAAGAACCCGAAACTACACAGATCACAGGCCATAGGGGAAGGTCTAATGTTACTCTTCTGATAAATAGATGTAGTACTAAATTGCCTCCTAATGTCTTATTGTTATACCTACAGATTAATGCATCTCTCATCTCTAAGCATTGAAGCTTCCTTATACCTCAGATGTTGATTAAATAGAAAACCAAAACTGGCAACATGCAGAGAATAAGAGGCTGCAGAGAAATCATCCATGAATAGGAAATCTGCATCATACTTCTGCATCCCAATGATCCAAGAATTATTGGAGAAGAGGAAGCAAAATTATTGTAAAATCCAGATGTGGCAGTTGACTTCAGGAAGAGTTTCCCAGACAGCAGGTCATAAGAACACAAAACAATGGTGATAGGATGCATGAAGTCTCAACTAGAGCTAAAAGGCAGAGACAAAAGTGTCCAATATATATATAGGTATATAGATAGAATGGGTAGTGAGATAGATCGTGGTGATAGATAGTATGGGGGGGGGGGGATAGGAATGGGGTACGTGGTGGAAACACGAGGGGTAATGCCGACAATCGGGGGGAAGTGTCTAATTGTGGTTAGACTGTGAGTGAGGTAGGGAAGTATATTTAAAGAGGTATGTGTTGTGGGGGTACGGCTTGGAGTGAGGGGGCGAGCAAGTTGGTGCGAGGGGTGCCGGTGGGTAATTAAGAGGCGTGAGAGTTTTAGGATTGTAATGAAGGATCAGTTACACTGGAAAGTAATTACACAGAGATGTTCCAATTGTAAAATATATCAAGCTGCAGAACGGGATTTATCTGCATTTTTACCCAGATGTGTCATATTTAAAGAAATATGGCTGTATATGTAAAAAGGTGACTGAAACATGTATCACATAGGTATGATTACTAAGAAGACAGTTAATGAAGAAGAAGACAGGAATGAAGATATGTGAAAAGATAAGACTCAGGGAGCTTTCAGATCACTTAAGTAGAGAACCAGCTCTAAACAGAGATAGAAATTACTTTTCAAATCTAATTTAACATAAAGTTACACAAGAATAAAAATGCATTCCAGTTAACAAAGTTCAATAGGTAATAGCAAAACCCTGCAGAGTGTAATATGAAAATGTTAATGTCTCGTCTACGGCCATACCACCCTGAACGCGCCCGATCTCGTCTGATCTCGGAAGCTAAGCAGGGTCGGGCCTGGTTAGTACTTGGATGGGAGACCGCCTGGGAATACTGGGTGCTGTAGGCTAAAAAAAAAAAAAAATAAAAGAAAATGTTAATGTCTCTATTTTTCAGATAAAGAAGTCAAATAAAGACAGTGGTTGCACAGCACCATATGATTCAAATTTTTGTAATGTTTTAATATGTATTTCTTTTTCTAATATTTTATTTAATTTTTAAAATTTTATGTGTATGAGTGTATTGCCTGCATGAATGTAAATGTACCCGATTCACATTAGTACAGACATTAGGACAGGCATTCCCTCACGTCCTACTCTTAATTTGTCACCTGATCATTCTCAATTTTGGGACTTTTTACTTATTTTGGACAGGTAAGAGGTAGGTAGGTGAATAGATAGATGATAGATAGGTTGTAGATAGATAGATAGATAGACAGATAGATAGGTGTTAGATAGATGTTAGATAGATGTTAGATAGATGTTAGCTAGATGATAGATAGAATCCATTTGGTGGTGTTTGTGTGTATGTGTTTATGGTTGACCAAACAGAATCAGGGAGCTTGTCCTGGAGACCACAGATACTTTCTCCTTCAGCAGCCATTGATTACCTATTGCTCTCCAACTACTTTTCCTTACCCACATTCTTTAGTGCAGCAGTGTTGGGATTCTATGCTTCCATATTTGTGTTATATCATCAGACACCCTCACCAAGAGACTCATATCTCCCTTGGGAATGTGGCAGTTACTTCAGGAATTGGGGCCTTTTCCCCCATGCTCATCTCTACCCTCTTCTGAATTCTTCCATGTTGCAACAACACATGGCCCTCATCAGATGATTCTCTCATCTGGGTCTTCCAAACTCCAGATCTGTCTGTCAAGAATCTCTTTATATTGTTGATGAGATGTTCTACTCTAACAGATAATAAACTACTTAGGACTCTGAGTCCAAGGTGCATTCCGAACGCCAGTTAAGTATTTTAGTTTATGTTTAGTTTATGTACTCAAGTCTTCATTTCAATCTTAAACCACCAGGGTCACCTGATGTACATTTATCAAGTGAGATAATGAAAGTTCTTATGTGGACAAGTAATATGGGCTTAATGGAGAACAGTAATGAACGAACAATCAGCACAAAAGATTTTCATTCCTGTTATTACATATTTTATCTAGGAAATTTTCATTTGGTTCGTTCTTTTTTGACATTTTATTTTATTTTGGCTGACATATACAAATATAAATTTGTACATATTTATAGATTCACATGATGCTTCATGCATATATGCATTGTTTAAAACTTAAAACTGCTTAACATGTCTAGGTCATTAAACATGTATAATTTCTTTGTGGTAAAAAATTCTGGGCTCGGTGGTGCACACCTTTAATCCCAGCACTCAGGAGGTAGAGGTGGGTGGATCTCTGTGAGTTCAAGGCCAGCCTGGTCTACAGAGCGAGCTCCAGGACAGCTGGTACTAAAAGGGAGACCCTGCCTCAAAAATGCCAAAAAAAAAGGAAAAAACTAAAAATCCCACAGTTGTGAACAAAATTACACAGTTCTCTCTTTGAAGCTTTTGAAATGCATTCAATATCACATCTATGTTGATCCTACTATAAAGTCATACACCACAGCATCATGCTATATGTAACCAACTTGGTATTCATTGATCAGTTTCATTCACACATAACTTCTTTTTCACTTTTATTATAGTCAAGTGTTCAGATTTTTTCTTTTAATTTTATATTACTCTAGAATATGAATAATATACCTTCTGCCCATGTACATTAATTACCATGCCTGAAAGTAGTTAGTAAGTTAATTCTAGGGCTCATTAAGATATTCATATTTTAACATCACAGTTGCTTTTAGATAGAAAGTAATATAACAATAACTTTGCTCAGTTTTTCTTTCAATTGGGGGATTTGGTATTAGCATCCACAAACCAGGGAAACAATTCCCCACTTGTTTTGGGAGAACTGTGTTACTTCACTTAGCATATTGACTTCGAGTTCCATCCATTTACCTGCAAATCTCATGATGTCATCTTTCCTTACCACTACGTAGAACTCCATTGTGTAGATGTACTACATATTTTTATCCAGTCCTCAGTTGAGGGGCATTTGTGTTGGTTCCAACTCTTCGATACTGGGTAAAGAGCTGCAATAAACATAGATGTGCATGTATCTTTGCAGTAGTGTGCAAAATGATATTCTCTTTTGTTTAATAATCTTATCTTCCTTTAACTCTTTGGATAATTTCTTAATTCCTTTCACATAGTTACAATAACAGCTTCACATTTAATCTGTAATTCAGACCATAATGGCACAACCTACTGGCACATCTCAAAATACAATGGTGAAAACTGTTTTATAAGCTTAAAATTTATGTATTCAATGTGCATGAGTATGTGTGCATGTGCACCAACATGTCATGACAGACCTGTGGAGGTCAGAAGACAATTTGTAGGACTTTTTCTCCTTGAGTTGTATGGATTCCAGAGAACAAACTCAGGTTCTCAGGCCTGTGACTAAGCAAACTTATACTCTGAACCAGCTAACTGGACAGAAGTTTTATAAGGTCACTGTTACTCTGTATACTCAGTCCGGATGCTCTGACATAAGGATACCTATTACTATTATTATTTAAGCAATTGCTCACTCAATTGAATGGATCCTTCTCTCCTCAAGTAACATCACTGGTTACTCAAGGAGTGGAAGCTCTGCCCATATGTAGTATAAGTTGTGCAGGGGTAATTTTTCTGAAAACTCTTACCCTATTGTGTAAGGTAAGAGTTGAAACATATGAGTGAATTTTTAATTTTAATTTTTTGGTCTTTTTGAGACAGGGTCTCCCTTTAGTCTCAGTTGGCCTGGAACTCACTTATATTAAGAAGGAAAACCAGGGCTGGAGAGATAGCCTAGCAGTTAAGAGCGCCGACTGCTCTTGCAGAGGACCCGGGTTCTATCCCCAGCACCCACATGGAAACTGAGAACGGGCTTTAACGCCAGTTCCAGGGGTTCGATCCCCAGCACCCACATGGTGGCCGAGAACCGTCTGAAACTCGAATTCTAGTAGAACTCCAGTTCCAGGGGAATCCGACACCCTCTTCTGACCTCCGTGGCATTGCATGGCACGGGTGCACAAATCTACATGCAGACATTACATTGATACACATTAAAAAATAAATAAATAAAATTTAAAAAAGAAGGAAAACCAATCCTCTCTACTGCACCTGCCTAGAATAATAACAGTGCAACAACATGGACTAGGGGAGGTGGGATAATGCCCCAAATGGTTGAAACTGGAGCTACAGAAAGGAACTTCAGGGAGAAAAACACAATACATTTAATTTAGCCTCAGCTTGTATTACATTGTGTTCATGTAAAGTATGTTTCTCTTTATCTAAATATGCATTATAGGAAAAGTAAAATATTTGAAATCACTATTATTTTCAGAGTAATGATGCAAAAATTATTGATAAGCAGGCAAATGAAAGGCCATAGGCTGCTTCATTTCCTACAATGGTTCATTTGTTAAGATGAAGATTTTACTTTAATGTTAAAATTAGCATTAAGAAATGTTTCATAATTGTCCTTTAATTTGAGACTAGATTGCAGATGATTAGCTATCTAATATATATATATATATATATATATATATAATATATAATAATGTATATTTCAATCAATTTGGCACCTGTTAAAAATTTATAGTATTATAGTAATAGTAGTGTAACTAGAAAAAAAAAACAAATACAGAATTTAAAATGTATTAAGAATTATACGTTATATACATTGATGACTATATAATCATCATAAAGAACAGACAATTTATTCTAAGGAAATTGAAAATTTACACATATTACTGCTTCATATTGTCAGGTGTTATATGTTAATAAAAAATAACTTATAAGCCAGGCATGTTGGCACATGCCTTTAATCCTAGCACTCAGGATGCAGAGGCAGGTGGATCTCTGTGAGTTCAAGGCCAGCATGGTCTATAGAATGAGTTCCAGGCCTGCTGGGGCTATAGGGAGACCCTGTCTCAAAAAAATTACTTATGACTTTTCCTGCCCTTGTAAGTACATTCTGGGGTGATGTTTCCAGGTGAGTTACTATCTACAACAGTATTTCTTCCAATGGTCTTAAATAGAAAATTCTAAACATTTGTAGCTATTAATTAAAAAAGATTTTTACTTTTTCTAAAATGCTTTGTTTTTAAATGAAATTTTAAAAATTAAAAAAAATAAATATGAAGTTCAATAATAAAATTTATACTATATTAATTTACAAAATTAAGGTGGTTTAAATTTGCATTTCCTTAATTATTAGTGACATTGAACAGTTTTTAAGATGTTTATCAGCCATCATTACTTCTTCATTTGTGAAGCTCTTGACTCCATATTTTGAGTGGGTCATGTTTTTTTCCTTCATTGTTTTTGAGTAGTTTATATACTCTAGATGTTAATGCTTTATCAGATGTATCACTGGTGAAGGTTTCCTCCCACTTTGTGGGTTTTCTCTTCATGTCTTTTTATTGTTTCTTTCACTGTACTCTGAGTTTAATAAAGTCCCACTTGTCAATTGTTGACCTTGTTTTTTGCACAGCTGCTGTCTGATTTAAAAAGTCTTTTCCTATGCCTATGACTTTTAGGATACTACCAACATTTTTTTCTATGATTTTCAGAATTTGTGATTTCACATTGAGTTTTCTGATCCATTTGGAGTTTATTTTTGTACAGGGTGAGAGGTAGTGGTTTAGTTTTATTCTTCTACAAGTGGTGGTCCAGTTATGCCAACACCAATTGCTGAAGATGTTGTCTTTCATCCATTGAGTCTTTGCCAGTTTGTCAAATATGAGGTCACTGACATTACATGTGCTCAGGTTTGGATCTTAAATTTTGATCCATTGATCTATGGGTCTGTTTTTGTGCTAATACCACTCTATTTTGGTGACTATAGCTATGTAATATAGTTTGAAGTCTGGTATGGTAATCCCCCCTGTATTGCTCTTTTTTAATTTTTTTTATTAATTTTATTTATTTCTGTATGTGTATGAATGTAGTGTCTGCATGCAGGTTTGTGCAACCGTGTCGTGCAATGCCACGGAGGTCAGAAGAGGGTGTCGGATTCCCCTGGAACTGGAGTTCTCCTGGAATTGGAGTTTCAGATGGTTCTCGGCCGCCATGTGGGTGCTCGGGATCGAACCCGGGTCCTCTGTAAGAGCGGTCGGCGCTCTTAACCACTAGGCCATCTCTCCAGCCCCTGTATTGCTCTTTTTTGCTCAGGTATGCTTTGTTTATCTGGAGTCTTTTATTTTTCCATATGAACTTTAGGATTTTTTTTTTCTAGGTCTGTGGAGAAGCTCATGGGGATTTATTATTATTTTTTTAAGTTTTATTTATTTCTGTATGTGTATGAATGTACTGTCTGCATGTAGGTTTGTGCACCCGTGTCTGCAATGCCGCGGAGGTCAGAAGAGGGTCTCGGATTCCCCTGGAACTGGAGTTCTCCTGGAATTGGAGTTACAGATGGTTCCCAGCCACCATGTGGGTGCTGGGGATGGAACCTGCGTCCTCTGGAAGAGCAGTCGGTGCTCTTAACCACTAGGCTATCTCTCCAACCCCCAGCCAATGGGGATTTTAATTGGGATTGCATTGAATCTGTATTTTACTTTGGGCAGGATGGTCATTTTTGCTATATGTTTACCATTTTCAAACCTCTGAACATATGAAACATTATTTAATAACTTTTTATTGCATCTGCTAGTAAATAAGTAATAAAATTTCTGTAGTGGATGATGTAGCTGAGTTACACAGTGATATGCATAGCATGTGTAATATCCTAAATTCTATCATGAATAATGAAAATTCACTATAATAATCCAAAAAAAGGTAGAAAGGATCCACTATTATTGCCATCATTATTAATATTATACATATTCATATCACTATTTAATTAATATTTACCTTTTGCTTTGTTTTGTTTAGTCTTTTTGAGACAGGGTCTCCCTGTAGCTCCACCTGTCCTGGAACTCGCTCTATTTTTTTGAACAGTGTCTCACTACATAGCACAGGCTGGCCTCATATTCACATTCCTCCTGCCTCGCTAATATTAGGATTTCAGGTCTAAACAGCAAATTTTACCCTGTGATGTCAATTTTAAAACTGTCTTTTAAACAGATGAGCTTATATGGAGGTTTATACTTTGAAGGAGGTCTGCTTCTGTATTTAAAATGACAGGTAAGTAGTGTAGGTTCTGCTGTGGATTTCTTGTCAGGATCTGCTCTATCCTGCAAGTGGAAATGTCTATTTCTGCTTACTGTATTTTGCTTTTTGAGAACTTATAGCTAGGTGCAAAGTCTATTTTTAAATATAGAGTTCATGCTCCCTTTCTGATAAGCGTTTGCTGTAGGACTCTATAGTAATTATATTTTCAAAAAATTATATGAGGTTAATATTAATTTTTAGTATATAAAATTGAATTTCATGTTGTCATTTTATTGATTTGCACTTCATACAAAACATCTTAATTATCTTTAGAACCCCACTTCCAAATCGCCAGGATTTCATGCCACCTGTCATATATGTTAGGGCCTATAGAATCAAGTAACGAGAGGCCAAATTCATCCCCTGTAGTCTAGTCAGCCTATCTACAGTCTTTCTCTTAAAGATCAGCTCTTCATCATCCAGAAATAATCAGATACCCATGTTTTCACCTTCTTACCTAATTATCCTAATGATTCCTGCAATGATGCTGGATTTTTTAAATCCTAATTCCAATTTTGAAAAGTTGTATAATTTTTGGAAATCAAAAGATTTTCATGAGCATTTCCAATTAGAACAAATCCATTTAATATGTTACTCAGATCAAAATCATGCTTAATCATTTTCTATATATGTATGAATAAGTACTAGGAGAAGACCCTGTGTCTCTCTGGCTATTACATAGTACTGGATTCTGTGTTTTCATTTGCCATTCAATGCTTTAAGTTCCTACATATTAATTTTATGTTATTAGAGGCACAGACATCAATAATTGTTATTTTTGTTGGAGCATTGACTTCTTTCCCATTTTATATAAACCCTATAATTTTCATTATTGAGCAATTGCTTTTGTCTGACTTGTCATAGTTGTTCAATCTCTCTTTTTATTGAAATTTTCAGCTTTCATACAATATAATTTTATGGTATTTAGATATTCTCCCCTATCCCACCTCCATTTATTGTCCCCTCCCAATTTAAATGCTCTATTTCCATATATTTATCCTAATGAAAATTTGGTTTGCCTTAACCAAATCAACCTGCTTTCAAGTTTCTCATGTGCATTTATAGTATAGTGGGTCTTGGTTTGGAATGCTGTTTAGTTGTCTAAAATCCATTCAACTATGCTTTTCTTGGTGATTAGATTATTTCTTTTAAACAGTTAATGATATAATCAGATGAATATCTTTTATGTTTGTGGCTTTTCATTGAACTTGTATTTTACCATCTAGCATCTGTGTATATTATGTAACCCTTTATTACTTTTTGGCTTAGCATAAGTTATAAAAGTTAAGAAGTCAGCTCCAGAGAAAGTAGAGTGTTTTGCTTCTCATCCACCTGTGCCCCTTTTCTAAGCCTAGGGAACAATCTGCGGAAGAGGGGGCGTGGTAGAATGTAAGGGCTTCGATTGGGGTTAATGGTGAAACTACAACAATATAGACTGGACACTCATTTGATCAACTTGATTGAACATACAAGCCCCCCCTGCTGGTGGTGGGACCCCTGAAGCTGCTGTGGCGTTTGGGCACAACTGCTTGCAAATTGGTTTTACCAAGGATGCTTGACTCACAAATTATCACCTATTGTTTAAAAAAAATGAAAAACAACAAACAAAAAAGCAGAGAAGATGCAGAAAACTTATGGCAGAATGCACGATCTGCGATGGGTAGGGGTGGGGTGGTGGGGGAAGGGAAGGGGGATATATGCCTGAACTGAATTGGAAAATGATGTATGAATACACAAAGCATCAATAAAATATTTAAAAAAAATTATAAAAAAAAGTTAAGAAGTAAATGGTTGAGCAAATTTAGTCAGTCGAGATCACTTTTAAAAGCACTCTGAGTCTGGAGAGATGGCTCACTGGTTAAGACCACTGCATGTTCTTGCACAAACACTGCTTTGGTTTCCTGAAGCCAAATGTTTGCTAATGTTATCTATATAATTCTGGGGGATCTAATTTCTTTTGAAGTTCATGGGCACTGGAGTCATGTGGTGCACTTAAATACGTGCAAGCAAAATGCTCACACACCAAAAAAAATAAAAAATAATATTTAAAAGAATCTCACTAGATTCCTTCATAAATATTTGAGATACTTTATAGTTTTAACATTGCTTCCATGTATTCTACTATATATAGATTGCAAAGCATAGAATTTATTGATTTAAATGCTATTTAAAATAAACATTTTTTTTTATTTTTTAAATTAGTTTTATTGATGCTTTGTGCATTTCATACATTTTTTTCCAATTCAGTTCAGCTTATTCCCTTTCCCCTCCCCCCCACCCCCACCCCATCCCAGATCATGCATTCTGCCATAACTGTCCTGCATCTTGTTACCAAAGGCCACTAAACCAATAAAGCAAAATTGGTCTCCCTGAGTCAAGCAAGACTCCCCGTCAGCACCAGCTACACCTCACCTGCCTGGAACATACTGTGCAAGCAGAGGCAGCCATGTGCCTGTTATCCCAAATCTAATTGGCTATTGCTTCTCCCCTTGGAGGAAATAAACCCATGGCTGATGCCACAAGCTTACATCCCTCTATGGTTAGGAGATGTTATAAAGCCACAAAGACCCTGCCATATATTAACAGGGGGGGGGAATGTCATTCATGGATTAACATATCCAAACATGTGTCATGCTAAAGTAACCTACCATAACTATTAGTGCTGCTTAAATACCTATATATCTAATTGCTGTTCTTCATTAGTAGGATCGAAAGGTTTATTCCTGGACAAACTGTGCAGCCCATGAAAGGGAAACAGCCAGAATTGACCAGAGTCCCAAGTCAACAGCTCCAGAGAGGTGGACTGTTTTTACCTCTCATCCACCTGTGCCCCTTTTCTAAGCCTAGGGAACAACTTGCGGAAGAGGGGGCGTGGTGAATGTAAGGGCTGCGATTGGGGTTGAATGTGAAACTACAACAAGTAGTCTGGACACTCATTTGATCTTGATTGAACAAACCACCTGCACCCCCCACTGGATGGGGGGCCTGTAGGTGTTTGGGCACAACAGCCTGCAGATAGGTTTTTGCATGAAGAATGCTTGTACTCATGGATTATCACTTATGAGCTAAAATGAAAAAAAAAAATAATAATCATTTTTTTAAGGGTTCTCCACACTGCTTTCCACAGTGGTTTGTACCAGTTTACATTCCCCCACNTTGCCTTCCCACCCATAGAACAAGGAGAAATATGACAATGATGAGGTCGCTCCCCAACTGTAAATTGGAGACAACTATTGTAGAGGTAATCTCTTATAAAACCGGTAAAACTGCTTTCTTTAATTGACTACTAGACATGGGAACTGTGGAAGGGATTACTCTCTGTTCAGAACCAAATATAATACTAAAGTCCTAGGGCTATGCACTCAGGCAAAATATATTAATACAGGAGCTCTGACATCAGCAATGGATTGTTCTACCAGGTGGATGTTGGCCAGGGGATCCAAGGCCCCACAAAAGGTAAGGGCTCCTTGCCTCTAAGTTGGGATACCTACAGGAGGAGAGGCAATAAGACCCTGCTGCCGAAGACCTGACGTTAACATGGGAGGGATGTATTGAGACCACACATGCAAGTGTACAGATGGCCTCTGGAATGCCAGAGAGTGTTACCAAAGGCCACTAAACCAATAAAGCAAATATGGGTCTCCCTGAGTCAAGCAAGACTCCACCGTCAGCACCAGCTACACCTCACCTGCCTGGAAATACTGTGCAGCAGAGGCAGCCATGTGCCTGTATATCCCAAATCTAATTGGCTATTGGCTCTCCCCTTGGAGAAATAACCCATGGCTGATGCCACAAGCTTACATCCTCTACAGGTTAGGAGATGTTATAAGCCACAGTAAGACCCTGTCATATTTAACAGGGGGGAAAATTGTAATTCATGGATTAACATATCCAAACATGTGTCTATGCTAAAGTAACCTACCATAACTATTAGTGCTGCTTAAATACCTATATATCTAATTGCTTGTTCTTCATTAGTAGGATCGAAAGGTTATTCCTGGACAAACTGTCAGCCCATGAAAGGAAACAGCCAGAATTGACCAGAGTCCAAGTCAACAGCTCCAGAGAGAGTGGACTGTTTTACCTCTCATCCACCTGTGCCCCTTTTCTAAGCCTAGGGAACAACTTGCGGAAGAGGGGGCGTGGTAGAATGTAAGGGCTGCGATTGGGGTGAATGGTGAAACTACAACAATGTAGTCTGGACACTCATTTGATCTTGATTGAACAAACCACCTGTCACCCGCCACTGGATGGTGGGCCTGTAGGTGTTTGGGCACAACAGCCTGCAGATAGGTTTTGCATGAAGGATGCTTGTACTCATGGATTATCACTTATAGCTAAAAATGAAAAAAAAATAATAATCATTTTTTAAGGGTTCTCCACACTGCTTTCCACAGTGGTTGTACCAGTTTACATTCCCCCAAGTAGTTGATGAGTGATCTCTTTTCCCACAATCTCTCCAGCATTTCTAGGAATGATTGACAGTTTCAGGAAAGTGGCTGGATAAAAATTAACCTAGGAGTTGATTTTTGTACAGGGTGAGAGGTAGCAGTTTAATTTTATTATTTTACAAGTGGCGATCCAGTTTTGCCAGCACCATTTGCTGAAGATGCTATCTTTCCTCCATTGAGTCTTTTAGGCCCCCTTGTCAAATATAAGTTGGCTGAAAGTGTATGTGCTCAAGTTTGGATCTTCAGTTTTGTTTCATTGGCCTATAAGTCTGTTTTCTGCCAGTACCAGCCTGTTTTTATGACTACATCCCTGTAGTATAGTTTGATAGCTGGTATAAAATTTCCCCCTGTATTGCTATTTTCACTCAGGGTTTGCTTTGGCTTTTCAGGGTTTTTTGTTGTTCCAAATGAATTTAAGAATTTTTTCCCCAAGCCTGTGAAGAATGTCCTGGGGATTCTAATTAGAATTGCATTGAATTGATATATTAATTTGGGTAGAATAGACATTTTTACTATATTAATTTTTCCAGTCCATGAGCATGGGAGGTCATTCCATCTTCTGAAATCTTCTTCAATCTCCTTCTTCAGAAGTTTATTATTTTTGTTGTAGAGATCATTGGTGTCTTTAGTTAGGTTTATTCCTAGGTATTTTATTGTTTTTGAAGCTATTGTGATTGGGAAGGTCTCCTTGTATTCCTTCTTCAATTGCTTGTTGTTGGTGTAAAGAAAGGCATCTGATTTTTCTAGGTTAATTTTGTAACCCATTACTTTACTGAAATTCCTAATCATTTCTAGGGGTTTTCTGGTAGAGTTTTTAGGATCCCTTAGGTAAACTATCATATTATCTTCAAAAAGGGATAGTTTTACTTCCTCTTTTCCAATTAGTATTCCTTTGATTTCCTTTACTTGCTGTATTGCCCTAGTCAGTGTTTCAAGCACTATTTTGAAGAGGAGTGGTGACAAGGGGCAGCCTTGCCAGGTTCCTAACTTTATGGGGAATCCTTCTAACTTTTCTCCATTTAGGATGATGCTGTCTCTGGGTTTCTTGTAGATGGCTTTGATAATGTTGAGAAATGAACTTCCACGCCAATTCCCTCTAAGACTTTAATCATGAAGGGATGCTGCAATTTGTCAAAGGCTTTTTCTGCATCAATTGAGATGGCTGTGTCGTTTTTGTCCTTCAGTCCATTTAGGTGTTTTATGATATTTACTGATTTTCATATGTTGAACCATCCTTGCATCTCTGGTATGAATCCAACTTAATCGTGGTGGATGATCATTTTGATATGGGTCTGTATACGGTTTGCAAGTACTTTTGTTGAGAATTTTTGCATCCAAGTTCATTAATGAGATGGATCTGTAGTTCTCCTTTTTGGTTGCATCCTTGCCTGGTTTGGGTATTAGAATGATGGTGGCTTCATAGAAAGAATTTGGGAGATTTCCCTTTGCTTGTATCAACTCCAAATGGATCAAAGACCTCAATTTGAAACCCAAAACCCTGAAGGTGTTAGATGAAAAAGTATGCTGCAACTTACAAGACATAGGATTAGGAAGGGACTTTCTAAATCAGACAGCAGTTGCACAGGAAATAAGTCAACAATTGACAAGTGGGAACTTATTAAACTCAAAAGTTTTTGTACAGCAAAGGACAATCAGGGAAGTGAAGCGAAAACCCACAGAGTGGGAGGAAACCTTCACTGATGATTCATCTGACAGAGCATTAGCTTCCAGAATGTATAAACTACTAAAAAAAAAAAAGTAGTAAGAAAACAAATGACTCACTCAAAAGATGGAGTAAAGAGATGAGCAGAGATTTCACAGGAGAGGAAATAGAGATGGCTGAGAAACATCTTAAAAAGTGTTCAACATTGCTAATAATTAAGGAAATGCAAATTAAAACCACTTTAAGATATCATCTCACCCCGATAAGGTTGGGTAGCATCAAGAAAACAAATGACATCAAATGCTGGAGAGGGTGTGGGTAAAGGGGAACACTCATCCACTGCTGGTGGGAATGCAAACTTGTACAACCACTATGGAAAGTAGAATGGAGAAACCTTAAAAGACTCAAAATGAGCCTACCACCTGACCCAGCCATACCACTTCTGGGAATATAGCCATCAGACTCTTCCTACTGCAGAGATACAAGTACAACCATGTTTATTGCAGCTCTCTTCACAATAGCATAGAGCTGGAACCAACCAGAAAGCCCCTCAACTGATGAGCGGATACAGAAAATGTGGTACATCTACACAATGGAGTACTATGCAGCAGTAAAGAAAGATGACATCATGAAATTTGCAGGTAAATGGATGGAACTAGAAGATTTCATGCTACATGAAGTAACACAGTCCCAGAAAAACAAAAGATGAATGGTATCCCTCATCTGTGGATGCTAGTACCAAGTACTTAGGTGTAAGACAAAATGAGCAACATTAATATTACATTCCTCATGATCTAAAGACAACTGTGCTCTTGTATTGGGGATCCCTACACAGGTTTTAGAGCTGACCCAACACGTATTTTCAGACCTTGGACTTTTAGTATATGATGGAGTGTATATGTGCATCATTTAGAGAAATATGGGATTAAAATGGAAAGACATGAATCAATAAATATGCTATGGAAATAGCATACAGTTTTTTTTTTCCCAAAGGATACAATGTTAATATAGGTGCAATGTAACAGACTGTTGCAACTTAGCCTTTCTGGGTGCTTAAAGACCATACCTGAAGTCCCTACCAATTTGGCCGAGGGACCTAGGGGCAACTTTGTTCCTTGCCCTCAGAGGTCAACCAATTCTTAAGGGAATATACATGAGGGCATCACTTGAAAAGTCCTGCAGAGGTAGGTCACCATTCTTCCTGTTCAGAAGAGCCACTAAGGGGACTTCAGCCAGTGTCCAGTCTATAAAGAGGAAAGTCTGCTCATCCTTTAGAAAAGGAAGCCTGGTCTAGCAAGTCCTGATTTTGTTCTCATGTGGATGGAACTCGTGGATGAAGAGCTGAAAGAAGCAAGTGGCTCTACCCCTCCCCCACAAAGAAAAACACCAAGAGACCCCTGAGGACCAGATCCTCAACTGACCTCAACAAAACAAAACCTTGGTTAATCTGGGCTAACTATGTGGCCTTAAGCATCCGGAAGGAAAGTACAACCAGAAATAAATAATCAATAAGACAAGAGAAACTGTAATGCAGACACAAAACTTGAGATGTTAGTAAAAAGACAAAAAGAAAAAAAAAAAAAAAGAGAGCACCATTGTTTTTCCTGTCTTCAATTCTTACAGGTAGGTGCATATGATCTGTGGATGCCACTGCTTTTGGTGCTCCTCAAGGAAAAGAGATACAGATTTTTTTTTTATTTATTAGCCTTCCAATGTGGACTGAGGACTGCTAAGATACTCAGCTTGTGAACTAAGCAGCTAATGGGAAGTCAGCCTTGTCAGAATAAGGACTGCCATTGTTGGATTACCATAGCAGTATCATGGAGGCCAATGCATGGGGATCAAGACAGGACGTGTGCTTACTGGACTTCATTTGGGGGCACAATATTTAAAGCAGAAGCATGTCATTAAGGGTTTCATTCTGCATAAGGTTTTTTTGTAGTGTATTTTTTTTTAATTTTGTTTTAATTTTTTTTTTCTTTTTCGAGACAGGGTCTCCCTGTAGCCCCAGCTGTCCTGCAACTCACTCTGTAGACCAGGCTGGCCTTGAAATCACAAAGATCCCACTGCCTCTGCCTCCAAAATGCTAGCATTAAAGGCATGTGCCTCCATGCCCGGCTTGAGTTTTTTTTTTTTTTCATTTTTTAAATATATATTTTGTACAAGATTATCAAATATAGACCCCTGTCCCCCACCCTATCCTTCCACCCCACCAGAGCTCATGTATTCTGCCAAACATACTTTTCATCTCTTTATCAGTCTTTCTCAATATTCTCCATGTAGAAGTTGACTGTTTTGAGCAGAAGTTCACTGTTTCAGTTTCTTAATCATAGTCTAGCATGAAGTATTTTAGGAGTATCTTTATTATTTAGATAGTATATTAGCAGCATGCAATAATTACATCATAAGTTCTCAAGCAGAGGCAGTCTATTGCAAGGACCTTCTTTCCTGCCAATTATCATAGGCTGTTTTAAGTTAGAAAACTGAATAGCAACACTGAATATATACTGTAGAATTGTACTTTGCTCAGTAATACTTGACTTGTTGCAATATTTGATTATCCATTTGGTTGTGACAGAAAATCCTTAACTGTAATTTATGGTTGTTGCCATAATAGTACATTGCCTATATTTCTACCTCTAGTAATGGGCTTTATGTGCTAGATTTCAATATCCTTGAGCCTGGGCAATTGCACAAGTCTATTTAAAAAGAAACATGGTTTACATACACAAAACTGATCAGTTTTGAGAGATCATTAATGCCCTTGAAGTGGGTTTTGTGAGTGTGAAACAAATGGTTAGAATTCGAATTGGTCCCTTATTATAGTATTGAAATTGAGTCTACTTAATTTATCAATTCATGTTCATGTTCTGATTTTATATACTTGTATCTATCAATAAACATTGTGATACTTGAAAAAAACCTTAGGAAAATCAGTAGCCTTTCTTTAACAATAACAGGCAATTGGAGAAGGAATACAAGGAAATTTTCTCATTCAAAATTGGCTCAAAAAATAAAATATCTAGGAGCAAACCTGAACTAAGACACTAAAAATCTCTGCAATGAAAATTTTAAATCCATGAAAGAGATTGAAGAATATTCCAGAAGATTGAAGGACCTCCCATGCTTATAAATTAGAAGAATTAATAAAGTTAAAATGACCATCCTGATGAAAATAATATACGGATTCAATGCAATCACAATTAATATCCCTGTGAGCTTGTTCAGAGACCTAGAAAAAAATGTCCTAAATTTCATATGGAAATCAGACCCCAGATAGTCAATGGAACCCTGAAAAAAAGAGCAATGCAGGGGGGATTGTTATACCAAATTTCAACCAATATTACATGCCAATAGTCATAAAGCCAGCCTGATATTAGCACAAAACAGAAACCTAGACCAACTAAACAAATTTGAAGATCCAATCTTGAGCACATGCAATTTCAGCAAATTCATATTTGACAAATGGGCCATGAAGAGTCAATGGATGAACGACAGCATTTTTAGCAAAAGGTGTTGGAAAAACTGTATCATCACATGTAGAATAAAACTAAACCCCTACCTCTCACCCTGTAAAAAAGAAATCAAACTCCAAATGGATCAAAGACCTCAGTATGAAACTCAAATCTCTAAATGATAGAAAAAAAAAAAAAAAACATTGGCAGTAACCTAGAACTCATGGGTGTAGGAAATAAAGTATACTTTCTAAATCACACAGCAGCTGCATAAGAATTAAGGTCAATAATTGACAAATAGGACATTATTAAACTCGACAGCTTCTGTACAGTGAAAAAAAAAATCGAAGGGGACTAGGGAGATGGCTTGTCAGTTAAGAATGTGACTGCTCTTGCAGAGGACCCAGGTTTGATTCCCAGCACCTACATGGCATGTAAGAACCATGTTTAACCCTGGTGTTTTCTTGTATGGCTTTAATCCTAGCACTCCAGAGGCAGATGCAGGCATATCTCTGTGAGTTCCAAGCTAGCTGGGGGTATAGGGAGACCCTGTCTCAAAAAAAAAAAAAAAAAAAAAAAAAAGAAAGAAAGAAAGAAAGAAAGAAAGAAAGAAAGAAAGAAAGAAAAGTAAAGTAAAAATATAAACAATGAAGATAAAGCTCACAGAGTGGGAGGAAATCTTCACCAGTGATGACACATCTGATAGAGCATTGCTATCCAGATTCTATAAACTACTTGAATAAAACAAAGGAATAAGAAAATACTCAAAAGATGGAGTAAAGAGCTGAATAGAGACTTCAAAAATGAAGAAGATGGCTGAGAAATATCTTAAAAAATGTTCATCATTCCTAATATTTAAGGAAATGCAAATTAAAACCACTTTAAGATTTCATCTTACTTCAGTAAGACTGGATAGAATCAAGAAAATAAAGGATACCAAATTCTGGATCGGTTGCGGGAAAAGGGGAATACTCATCCACAGCTGGTGGGAATGTAAACTGGTATAACCACTATGGAAATCAGTGTGGAGAACTCTTAAGAAACTGAAAAATGAGCCTACCAACTGACCCAGTCGTACCATTCTTGAGTATTTACCCATTAGACTCATTCTATCCCAGAGATACATGCATATCTATGTTTATTGCAGCTCTCTTCACAGTAGCAAAGACCAGGAAGCTACCCAAGTGTCCCTGAACTGATGAATAGATAAAAAAATGGGGTACATCTACACAATGGAATTCTATGTAGTGGTAAAGAAAGATATCATGAAATTTGCAAGTAAATGGATAACACTTGAAGCCATTATGCTAAATGAAGTAACACAGTCTCAAAAAATAATTCCTCATTTGCGGATTCTAGCACCAAATCTCTCTGTATAAGGCAAACTGAATATTTTTTTTCTTTCTTTTTTTCTTTCTTTCTTAGTGAATGTAACACCTGATGTTATTCAACTTGCTTTGTTATGTAGGAATGTAAAGTAATATTTTATTTCTCTTTTCTAAATGATATTTTACTGGCATAGAAATCCATTTTTCAATTTATTGAAAGATTATTACATTTTTTTTTCATCTTTTATTATCCATCTTTTGAGCATGATCATTGGATGAGCATATGTTTAATTATTGCTGACTTGAAAATCAGTATATATTTGTGGGAAGATCCTGTTTGAGTTATAGGATTGCTTTTCACCTAGCATCTCCCAGGAGGCATAAGGTGGAAGTCATGAGGCTGCCCAGACCCTGCCCCATGAGACAGTAGCTCATGACCCCATGATGCTTGGTGGATATATATAAGGGGTGTGACGCAGGGGTCTGTGATTGGCCTTGACAGATGATGTCATTCTTCCTATAAAAGTGCTCTGCAGCATGTAATAAAGTGGATTCTTCATTATCATCAAAACAGGATCCTCAGATACTCTACTTTGCACATGTACAGTCTAGAACAGGCCTGAATTTCGAGTGCCATGTGCTAGGGGCTGGATGGAGGTTCATCAGACCACCAGCCTGGTGTGGTTGGATGTGGGGTTGGATGGAGGCCCAACAGGTCACCAATTGGTGGAGTGAATTGCCAGCATTATAGGCTGAAGTCTGGCTATCAGTTGTCAACCTGAAATTCCTATCTAGGAAATTGTCACCCCACATAGGTGGAGTAGTCATGGCACTGTGTTCTGCTCCCCCAGGCAAAAAAAGACAATAGGCACCCAAGTTACACTATGAAAGTAGCCATCTGGCAAAATGTACCAAAGTGCCAGCTTACCCAGGTGGCCACAGGGGCCTGGCATATCCTCTCCCTTAGCAGCACCAGGTTATATTTATCTTAGAAGGAGCATGTTACTGCATGTATTTGTCTCTGGTGGTTTTTAAACTATCTCTTTAGATTTAATGTATTTTCTTGTATTTTCCATGTTGTGCCATTTTAAACTTGTGAATTATAGTTTCATTACTTTAGAAAATTCATATCCATCCTCTTAAATATTGCCTATGCCACATTCTTGTTCCTCTATTCTGACACTGTAGATAAGACCGAGTTTATTCTGCTCATTGTGTTTTTTTAAATATATTTTATTGGTATTTTGTGTATTTTATACATAATTTCTCACTTCAATTTAAACACATTCCTTTTTCCATTTCCCCCACTCCACCACAGATCATGCATTCTGCCATAGATGTCTTGCATATTTTTCTCAATATTTTTTAAGTTTTTCTCTGTAGAGGTTTATTATTTGGGAAGAAGTTAATTGTTTCACTAAGTTGTTTGACCCAGTCCTTTTGTCATTGTTGTTCCCTCCCATTTGTATTACTCCAAAATATGCCTACATATACATTACATATATACTAAAGTTATGATCTTTGAAAATAAACTATATGTTAATTCCAAAATGTTTTTAGGAGTCCACATTTTCCCTTTAATTTTATATTACTCTAAAATATGAATACTGGGTCTGGAGAGACAGCCTAGTGGTTAAGAGCACCTACTGCTCTTGCAGAGGACCCGGGTTTGATCCCCAGCACCCACATTGCACGACATGTGTGCACAAACCTGCATGCAGACAGTACATTCATACACATAGAAAATAAATAAAATTAAAAAATTGTGAATACATACCCTCCACCCCTTATACCACCATTACAAAGTCTGAAAATATGCAATAAGTTAATTCTAGAGTCCAAAAAGGTATTCACATTATAAGAGCACAGTTGCCTTCAAATAAAAAGAAATATAGCATTAACTTTGCTTATCTTGCCTTTCAAATAGGGATTTGGTGCTAGAATCCAAAAAATGAGGGATACCATTCTTCATTTGTTTTCCTGGGACTATGTTACATCACTTAGCATAATGGCTTCCAGTTTCATCTATTTACCTGCAAAGTTTGTGATGTCATCTTTCTTTACTGCTGCATAGAATTCCATTGTGTAGATGTAACAAATTTTCTCTACCCATTCTCTGTTGAAGGACATGTGTTGCTTCCAGCTCTTTGCTATTGTGAAGATAGCTGCAATAAACATAGATGTGCATTTATCTCTGTGATAGAATGAGTCTTGTGGGTAAATACCCAGTAGTGGTATGACTGGGTGAGGCAATAGGCTCATTTTCAGTTTCCTAAGAGTTCTCCACACTGCTTTCCATAGTGGTTGTACTTACTAGGTTACATTCCCACCAGGTGTGGATGAGTGCTCCCTTTCCCCACAGCCTCTCAAGCATTTGGTATCCTTTGTTTTCTGGATCATACCTATTTTTACTGGGGTAAGATGAAATGTTAAGGTGGTTTTCATTTATTTACATTTCCTTAATTATTAACCACTTGAACACTTTTTAAGATGTTTCTCAGCCATCTTTACTTCTTCCTTTGTGAAGTCTATATTTTCCACTTTAATACATCTTTTGAGTGGGTGGGTCACTGTTTTATTTGTCTTTTATTTATTTTTTTTTTTTTTTGGTCTTTTTGAGACAGGCTCTCCCTGTAGCCCCAGCTGTACTGGAACTCACTCGGTATACCAGGCTGGCCTTGAACTCACAAAGAAATGTCTTCCTCTGCATCCTGAGTGCTAGGATTAAGGGTGTACCCCACCATCCTGGCCTCCTTTGTCTTTTGAATAGTTTACACATTCTAGATGTTAATGCTCTATCAGATGTAACCCTGGTGAAGGTTTCCTCCCATTCTGTGGGTTATCTCTTCACTGCTTTGTTTCTTTCTGCTCTTGAGTTTAATAAGGTCTCAGTTGTCAATTGTTGACCTTAATGTTTGTGCAGCTGCTGTCTGATTTAGAAAGTCTTTTCTTATGCCTATGTCTTGTAGGTTACTACTAACCTTTCCTTCTCTCATTTTCAGAGGTTCCAGTTTCACATTGAGGTCTTGAGTCCATTGGAGTTGATTTTTGTATGTGGTGAGAGGTAAAGGTTTAGTTTTATTCTTCTACAAGTGGTGATCCAGTTAAGGCAACAGCATTTTCTGAAGATGTTGTGTTTCCTCCATTGAGTCTTCTTGGCCCGTTTGTCAAATATATGATGGCTGAAATTGGATGTGCTCAGGTTTGGATCCTCGATTTTATTTGATTGATCTATGGACTTTTTTTTGTGCTAAGACCAGGCTGTTTTATGACTACAACCCTCTAACATAGTTTGAAATCTGGTATGGAAATCCCCCCTGTATGTATTGCTCTTTTTGCTCAGGGTTGCTTTGGTTACCTGGGGTCTTTTGTTTCTCCGTATGAACTTTAGGATTTTTTTTTTCTGTCTGTGAAGAAGTTCATGGGGATTCTAGTTGAGATTACATTGAATTTGTATATTACTTTGGGAAGGATGGTCATTTTTACTATACTGATTCTTCCAATCCATGAGCATGGGAGATTCCTCCATCTTCTGATATCTTCCTGAATCTCCTTCTTGAAGGATTTAAAAAAAACTTTGTACAGATTTTTAGTGTATTTGGTCAGGTTTGTTCCTAGGTAATTTAATTCTTGAGAGCTAATGTGAGTGGGAAAGTCTCTTTGTATTCCTTCTCCAATTGCTTGTTATTGGCATAAAGAAAGGCTACCAATTTTTATAAGTTAATTTTTTATCCCACCACTTTATTGAACCTGTTGATGGTTTCTAGGAGTTGGAGTTTTTTGGTGGAGTTTTTGGCATCCCTTATGTAAACGATCATGTCATCTGCAAAAAGGGATAGTTTGACCTCCTCTTTTCCAATTACTACTCCTCTTACTTCCTTTTCTTGTCTTATTGCTCTAGCAAACATTTCACGCACTATATTGAAAAGGAGTGGGGATAGGGGTCAACCTTGCTGGATTCCTGACTTTAAGGGAAACAGTTCTCATTTTTTCCCCACTTAGGATAATGCTGGGTGTGGGCTTGTTGTATATGGCTTTAATTGTGTTGAAGAATATCTCCTCTAGTCCAAATCCCTCCAGGACTTTAAGCATGAAGGCATGCTGAATTTTGTTGAAGGCCTTTCCTGCATTGATTTAGATGACTTTTACCTGAATGCTACTCTGCTGTCAAAATGTGAATCCCTGAACATGTTTTGGAATTGACCTATACTTTATTTTCAGGCTTGATAATTTTGGTATATGTGTGCTATGTATGCAGGCACATTTTGGAGTGATACAAATAGGAAGGAACAACAACAACAACAACAACAACAACAACAACAGCAACAACAACATCAAAAAAAGACTGGGACAAAGAACTGATTGAAACAGTAAACTTCGGTCCAAAACAGTAAACTCCATCCAAAAATTCAAAAAAAGACTAAGAAAAAGATGAAAGTCACTTATGGCAGAACACATGAGGTCTGGCAGGGTGGGAAGAAAGGAAGGGGAAATGGGTTTAAATTTGATTAAAAAATATTGTATGAAATGCACAAAACCTCAATAAAAATAAACTCCTTCCATGTCCACAAGGAGCATCGGTCAGAGGAAAAGAAGATTGTGACCAGTGAAGAGGCTGAGTATGGCACTTGATTACATTATTGACATTTGTGAGCTTTAATTGTAGAAAGAGAACATGCAGGTAATTTGATACTTTGAACTGTTAATGTCTTCCCACAGTCTTTGCTCAGTGTTTAACTCACGATAGGCTGCTGTGACTTTTCAGAGACTGAAATGCCTCATTATGATGGCTGGAGATTTTAACCTTTTCCAATTTAAGTACATTGGTTATAAACCTAGAGTGGTCACTTTATATGGACATTAATCATCATGAATAACAAAGCTAGGAACAGGATATTTCAGGATGGTTAAAGACATCAATGAAGTAAATTTTGTTTCATTTACTTTATTTTTTATAAAAATATGCATAAAAAGAATATTTAGCATTTCTTGAATAATTATGGTTTTAGATTATTACTTATATTCTCTGAAACAGAGCTCTTTTCAAATACCAAAATCAAGGGAGGCAGAGATGGCTCAGACCCAGATTCAATTCCTAGCATTCACATGGAGGCTAACAACCATCCTTAACTCCAGTTAAGGATGTAATATCCACTGGATCTTACAGTGTCTTCTGACCTCTGAGGGAACTGGAAAACATGCATGCACTTTCATACATGCAAGCAATACACTCATATACAAAAATAAAAATAATAAAAGATAAAATATACTATAAACACTATACTTACATTAAAACAATGACAAGAACAACTGAGAATCTTCTACTGAAATTGTAAGAGAAAATATTAGATGATTATTCTTTTTTTTTTTTTTTTTGGTCTTGCGACAAGGTCTCCCTATAGCCCCAGCTATCCTGGAACTCACTCTGTAGACCAGGCTGGCCTTGAACTCACAAAGATCCACCTGTCTCTGCCTCCTGAGGGCTAGGATTAAAGGAGTGTGCCACCACACCCTGCCCTTTAGATAATTGTTATTGTGATAAAATGTATTTATCCATAATGAGATATGACACTCAGTTCTATGTGATAAATATTATGTCACATATTGTCTTTTTTAAGTTAAAATGTTCAGCTGAAAAACAAATTGCTTTAGGTCTCATGAAATATTCAATAATGATTCAATTAGCAACTAAAATTATTTGACTCCAAAATTACAGTTCTTTCCAGATACCCTGTGAATCAAACAAAACTATATCATTATTGAAACTTTAGGACTAATTTCAACTTTTCTCCTTTATTTTAAGAGAATTATATAAATCTAAAATTCTGTAAAAAGTACTGAAACAAGAAATAGAAAACATTAATAGTTAATGAATAATAACCTTTTGTTTCAGAATATTAAGTTTCTCTACTGGTTCTATAATAAAGAATCAAATTGATGAATATATTAAGGAACCTTCTCAATTGTGGCAAATTGCAAGAAATTTTATATATATAATTATTGTCTAAGAAATACTATTTACAGTATTATTTAATAAGGCAATTTCTAGAAATGTTCACATTTATATAGTTTAGCTGATTTTTCTTGCCAATCTTAAAGCAAAAGATGAGAAACTTCAGAGCATCTTGTTATTAAAATATTGTTTTGGAGCTGGAGAAATGGCATAGCAGTTAAGAATACTGGCTGGCCAGACATGGTGGCACACACCTTTAATCCCAGCACTCAGGAGACAGAGGCAGGTGGATCTCTGTGAGTTCAAGGCCAGCAAGGTCTACATAGTGAGTTCCAGGCCAGTTGGGTCTACAGGGAGACCCTGTCTCAAAAAGATGGAAAAAAACAATAAAGAGTATTGCAGAGCACCTGGATTCAGTTCCCAGTCCCCACATGACAACTAACAACCATCCTAATTCCACTTCAGAGGATATGAGGCCTTGTTTTAACTTCTATGAGCCTTGCATAACACAGGTACACTGACATACATGCACACAATACATTTATATTCATAAATTACAATAAAAGACTAAATAATAAATAATACTAAAGATAAATAGCTCAAATAACATTCACGACCATGGAGATTTCATGGTGGAATGATGTTGCCAAGTCAGTGGTATCCCTCAGAAACTTGGAAGGCATACCCTGTTGTCTTTCTGAATAACTGAATTACAGTAATACCACAATTGCCTGACAGCCTTATATAAACTCTGAAAAATCTCATTTTCTATATAACTTCATGTAGTTTAAATATTAAATATGAAACTTTCGAGTGGATGTTCATTACCCATGTTATCTTACTGGATTCTTGAGAATCTCTTACCCCTTGGCAATACATGGTTTTGTAAAAAGATTCATGATATGGTTGATACTATGACCTGAATGCTTGTGTATGTGAAAATTTGTTCATGGAAGTCTATCACCCTATACAGTTGTATTTGTTATTTTTTACATCATTGTGACTACAGTTCCTGATAGAAACACTTAGGGAAGTAAAGCTTTAACACACAGTTTCAATGGAGTTTCAGTCCATCATAATGAGAATCTTAGTTCAATCAAGCCAAAGCATGAAGTGGAGTCTCTTCACACCATTATAGATGAGGAAGCAGAAACAATGGCAAGAATCAGGTGCCAGGCACAACTTTCAGAGGCCCACCACTAGTAACCTTTCTCAAACTGCTATGCTCCACCTCTTATCCTCTAGGTAGCACCACCGTCTAGGAAGCAAATGTTTAAAATGTGAGCCTATGGAGAATATTTAAGTCTCAAAAGAGAACAATATGCCTGGAGATGAAATTTTAAATGTTCATTTAACAGGACGAAGCCATGAGAATTGTCATGTTTTGAAGGGTTTGATGTGGGACAGGAAAGCATGGTGAATGTTGCTGTATACAAAGAGCATCCTTATCAAACCTCTACCATGCTGGCACCGTAATACCTTCCTTTGAGAACATGGAGAAAAATATTCTGTTGTTTAAGCTAACTTATGTTGTGTATATCAGGGCAGACTGAGATAGAATGGCATGCCACACTGATGATTTACTTCATTTTTATAGCTACAAACCCAAACAGAAACAAATTAAAAATTACAAAAGTTTTGTTGAGTTATACAATGTAGACCCTATAGATTTTGTTTCATTCTTATAATTTAGGGAGTGAATTTTAAACCAAGAAATATAGTTCACTGCTAGCACAGAGCTTAAAGGAAAATAAAGCTCACATTTTGAATATGAATGAGTAACAAAGTTCTAAAGAGTGGGCAAATGTTCCAGCCTCAGCCAAAATCATTCAAGCAGAAATGGATCAAAGATAATGTGCAGAACACTGCCTTCAGTGGGAGACCACAGGACCAGACGGCCTCAGATGGACCCATGCCAGTTCTGAGCAGTACAGCTGACAGGAATTATCTCAGCAGTTCAATTGCTGTTCTTTCCAACTTTTTTTCCCCATATTAAGGTCTACTTAAGTTTCCAAAACTGCCCAAATGTCCTCTCTGTGGAGGACTACTTTCTTTTTGAAAACAAAGTGAAATGAAAACTTTATAAATAACCTAATTGAAATTGTACATCAAGCAACAATCAAATGTTTAATCTGAATTCCTCATTCTTTTAAAAAATATTTTATTTTAATTTTTATGTGTATGATTGTATTACTTTCATGTAGGTAGGTGCAATCATGTTTGTGCAATGCTGAGGGAGGTCAGAAAAGGGTGTTGGATACCCTGGAGCTGGAGTTACAGAGGGTATTTAGTTGCCATATGGGTGCTGGGAACAGAATCTTGGTCCTCTGCAAAAGCAACCAATGCTCTTAACCACTGAGCAATCTCTCCAGTTATTGAACTAGAATATTTGGTGACATGATAATAAATTAAGATTAAATGTTTTCTTTACCGCATGTTTTCAGTAGGAAAAATTAATCATGAATGATATTAGAAGATTATAAAAATGGCCAGGCTACTTCATGTATTCTTCTTCTGGGATAGGCTTAAGCTATTTTGTCAGCACACGGTGGAAATACTGCTGACCCAGGAGGGACTGATTGAAAAGACACAGAGTTATGATATGCATTTTATTTCTATTGTATACAAATGGACAAAATTGAATATTAAGCTAAAGTTTGTGAAAATAAAATGTATATATTTGCACTGAATACTTAACTTTACTATTTAAAGATATTGTAAATAATTTTATGAAAATTTATTTCATTCTTTGATAGTTTTAAAATGCATTCCTAGCATTTTAGTAAATGGTTTAAGTGTAAGTTTTACTTCACTATCACAAAATACCTGAAAGAAACACTTCAAAAGAGGAAAGGTTTGATTTCAGAGATTTGAATCCAATATTTCATGGCTTTCTGACTTCGGCAAAGCAGATTGTGAATATAGTGGAACCATGTGAAGAAGGATGCTTGTTATTTTGGACAAGAAACAAAGAAAGCAGGAGAGGTTCAGAGTCTGGCTCTAGGGACCTATTTTGTTCATGCATTGCACACTTTACAATACTCCATTTAGTACTGGATTAACCCACAGATTAGGTTTTCACCTTTCTCATCCGATAAACTTTCAGCAGTGCTCAGCAGCTGGAAATTAAGCCTTCAATGCATAAGTAGTTGGATTCTTTTTATATCAAAATAATAGCCAACTATTAACCCATTCTAAGTAGTATTTCATTATTAAATTGTATATTAACAATAAAAAGAAATCGTAGTGCCAGACCATGCAAAAGTAAAATCTGGAAAATGATCAATGTAAATTTCAGGTAACAAAATACAAAGAATTTGAATATTTTATGAGTTAAACATCTAGAGTTGAGATTACTAGCATAATCAGTAGGAAATTTTTAGTATATTTTCAAATAAATGAAATGGACATTTTTCTAAAAGAAGGGCAACTTGGGAAATGATTCATAGCATTATTTGAATTTTACCTATAAAATTCTCTCTATGTCTAGAAATATTCTATTTTCTGCTTCCTCTTTTTTGTCCTTTTGAGACAGGGTCTCCTTGCAGCCACAGCAAACCTGGATCACTCTATGTCCACTTGGCTGGCTTTGATCTCACAGAGATTTGCCTGCCTCTGCCTCATGAGAGCTGAATAATTTCTTTAAAAATACATTTCATGCAACAGTTCTTAATCAATATAGGCACCCTCCATGATCCATGCCCTCCTAATTCCCCACTGGACCTCACGTATTCTGCCATACATTTTAAGTCCTATCGAGTCAAGCATTTGTACCCAGATTTGGAACCGATTGAGCCTCAGGAGTCTAGTCAGCCAACCTAGAGATCGTAAGACCTACACTTCCTCACCCAGTAGTAATCCATCTTCACTAGTACCAAGACTAAGGGCTGGTCAGCCACTCATTCTTCTCCTTCTCCTCTGATTGAGTTCTCCTTTTCTGATTGAGTTGGCATGGGCCCTGCGCTCATTGCCACCATTGCCACAAGTTCACATGTGCAAGCTTCCAGTGGCCCAATGTCTCTGCTTCCCTAAGTTCATGAACCACCCCTGGCTGTTTTAATAATTCTGGCCCTACTTCCCTGAGCTGGGATGAGAGAGTTTAATGTAGAAGTTCTACCCAGGTTCTTATTCTTTGAAACTTGGCATGTTGTGGCCTTCAGTGTGCATCCCACTCTATTGTATAAGGAAGTGTCATTGTTGAGAATTGAGGGATGGATCCACTGTTTTCTACCTACTCTTCATTGCACTGTGTTCCATGAGTGTTATGTGTAGAGATTCAACTGTATGTGTCATCTATGAATGGGCATCTCTCAGATGCATATTCTCTGTGTCTGACCAGTTGTGGGATTCTTTCATCTGTTGCAAAAGAAGTTTCTTTGATGAGTTGTGTATGCTATAATTGTCCGTAAATAATTTGCATATGCTAAGAAATTGTATTTGTCTAGAGATATGACAGAGATATGGTTTTCTGTAGGCTGTATGAGATCTCCAGCTTTGTTTATTTGGCTGTATTTACAGTGCCACCAATGATTTGACTCCCATTGAGAGGGCTTTAAGTCCAGTTACATAGCTCCTGATTACCTCCTACATAAAAGTGCAACTACTGAACCATATAAATAGTTTTCTTAGCCATCCTTGTGGTTATTAGCATTTAGAGCTTGGTTGGATCATTTCGATCCTTTGCAGCTTGCATATTGTCATCTAGCAATATGAGAGCTAAATTTAAGTAGAAAGCTTCCATGGCAGCTCCTGCTCCATTACTCCAAATTCTGTATCCAAAGCGTGTCCTGTCGTCAGCAGTAGGGTTTTATCTTCTACTTTTGGGAGATAACCAAGAGCTCTCGCATTGTCATGGGTTATTTTAGGAGTTTCTTTGACTACCTTCACCAACCACTCAAATGAATGTCAATCCTGTCCTGCACTGTATTCCTTGCCATGCAACACCCAGGTACAA
Source organism: Rhizomys pruinosus (assembly GCA_009823505.1). Lineage (NCBI taxonomy): Eukaryota > Metazoa > Chordata > Mammalia > Rodentia > Spalacidae > Rhizomys > Rhizomys pruinosus. The sequence continues at coordinate 1,402,649 of VZQC01014451.1, forward strand.
TATGCACTAATGTTCATACATAGTATGTGCACTTCTCATTCATAGAACATATTTCCCTCTGGCTTCCCTAGACCTCAACATCCTTTTATTTCTATTCTCCTTCCTTTTCATGTGACCTCCCTCCCTAGACCGATTTCCCGCATTATCCCACCCTCTCCCCAATAATACATGACTGCACCATCCTCCATATCCTGAGTTATCTCCTCTTCCCAGTATCTCCCTCCAGCCTATCCCTCCTTCCCCCTTTCCCAGTCTAACATTCCAGATTTCCATACCCCACCTGCTGTAATCTGTCCCCTACAATCTCCTTCTTTTGAGTTCATTCATTCCCTTTATCTCCATGATACTTTCCAGCTTCCTGACTCCTGTTGTTACATCAGGGTATATATTCAGGTTGGTGCTACAAACTGCAAATGAGAGAGAATACATCATTTGTTTTTCTGAGTTTGTGTTACTTCACTTAGTATAACATTCTCTACTTCCATTAATTTACCTGCTAGTTTCATAATTTCATCTTTCTTGATACTGAGTAGCACTCTGTTGTGTAGATGTACATCTTCAGCATCTATTCTTCCATAAACAGATCATATACTAGATTTATTTTTAGTTTTTTGAAAACTTCCTCAATGAGTTCCACAGTGATTACACAAATTTTCATCCCCACCAGCAGTGAGTGAACATTCCCCTTTCTTCATGTCCTCATGCACTTTTGGTGTCTTTTGTTTTTATCTTAACCAGACTGACAGGAGTGAAGTCAAGCCTTAAAGTATTCGTAGTTATTATGTATTTCCATTATGTGTATGATGTCATTGCTTGCATGTATGTAAGAGCAGCTGTGTTGTGTATGCCCTCAGAGACCAAAAGAAGGCCTTATTATCTGCTATGTGGGTGATATGAATTGAACCTGGGTCCTCTGCAAGTGCAGCCAATGCTGTTAAAAGCTTAGTCTTATCTACAGGCCCTTAAAGTGGTTTTTATATGTATTACTTTAATTATTAAGGATGTTGACCATGTTTTAAGATGTTCCTTAGCCTTTTTATTTCTTCATTTGAGAACTTTCTGTCCATTTCTTGGCCCCATATTTTTATTGGGTCATTTATTTCCTTTTCTTTATTTTTTTTCCTTTAGACATTCTGGATATTATTCCTCTGTCAGATATGTAGATGATAAATTTTCTCCCACTCAGCGGGTTTGATCTTCCCTTCCTTGGTTGTTTCTTTCTCTGAACAGAAGCTTTTTAGATTAATGGGGTCCCATTTGTTGATTGTTGACTATAATGCCTGAGCAGCTAATGTCCAATGTAAAATGTCCTCTCCTATGTCTTTATGTTGCAGGGTACTGCTTATGTTTTTTTAGAAAATTTCATAGTTTCAGGTTTTATATTGAATTCTTTGTTCCACTTGGAGTTGACTCTTGGGAAATTAAGGCTCCATTTTCATTCTTCTACTAGTGGAGATCCAATTTTGCCAGCACCATTTGTTAAAGATGGTATGTTTCCTCCAGCCTGTGGTCTTGGCACATTTGTCAAATGCCAAGTGGCTGAAATTGCATGTACATGTTTGGTTCTTCTATTCTGTTCTATTGATGGATATTTCTATTTTTGTGCCAATACCATATTGTTTTTATGACTATAGCTCTGAAATATAATCTGAGATCTGGTATGGTAATTCCTCCACTGTTCTATTTGTCCATGTTTTCTGTAGTTATCTGAGGTCCTTTGTGATCTGATGTGAATTTTAGGATGATTATTTCTAGCTCTGTGATTAATATCACTGGAATTTTTATTGGAATTCCACTGAATCTATACATTACTTTTGGTAAAATGGTCATCTGCACAATATTGATTCTATCAATTGAGAGCACAGGTTTTATCATCTCCAGGTTTTGTCCTCTATATCTTTCTTTAAAGATTGAAATTTCATTGTAGAGACCATTAATGGCTTTTTTCAGTTTAACCTAAATATTTTTTTAATTTAAAAAAATTTTTTTATTATTTTTTATGTGTCTGAGTGTACTGTCTGCATGTAGGTTGGTGCACCCATGTTGTGCAATGCCACAGAGGTCAGAAAAGGGCATTGGATTCCCTTGGAACTAGAGTTAAAAATGGTTCTTAGCCCCCATGTGGGTGCTGAGAATTGAACCCGGGTCCTCTGCAAAAGCAGTCAGTGCCCTTAACTGCTGAGCTATCTCTCCAGCCCCAATATTTTGTTGTTGTTGTTTTTTAATGTTATTATGAATCAGAAGTTATACATGAATGATATTTTTCTGGTTAATTGTTATTGGTATATAGAAAGGCTATTGATTTTTGTAAGCTTATTTTGAAAATTGCCAGTTTAATACAAATATTAATCATTTCTAGCAGTTTTCTAATGGGATGTTTCAGATCTTTTACATATAATGTCATATCAACTACAAAATGATAGTTTGTCCTCTTAATTTCCAATTACTACTCCTTTAGTTTCCTTCTTTTGTCTCATTGCTCTTGCAACAGTTTCAAGCACTGTATTGAAAAGTAGTGGAAATTTTGGACTGCTCTGTCTGGTTCCTGATGTTAATGGGAATGGTTCCAGGTTTTTCTCCATTTAGAGTTATGTTAGCTATGAGTTTCTCATATATAGTTTTAATTATGTTGAGGTATTATCCTTGCAGACCAATTACTTCTAGGACTTTTAATATGAAGATACTGGGTTGGTGTTAATCTGTGTTTTACAGTCCTATAGTACTCTTTTTATGGAATTGGGTGGACCAGACTGATACATTTATATTCATAATTGTAATACCTTCTTGATCAATAATTTCTTTGATTAGAATGAAGTGGCCCTCTTTATCTCTTCTTATTAGTTTTAATTTGAAGTCTATTCTGTCAGATGTTAGAATTGAAAAACCTACTTGCTATTTAAAGCAAGAGTTTTTTTTTTCCATCATTTCACCTAAGGTGACTATCCTTGAAGTCAAGATGAGTTTATTGAAGAAAACAAAATGATGGGTTTTCTTACTTAATTCCATTAGCTTGTGTTTTTTGATAGGGGCCTTGAGACCATTATTATTAAGTGTTATCATTGAAAGATATATGCTGTATACTCCATTTTATTTTCTTTGTTGCCTTATGTTTCTTCATTATTGTACCTTTCTTGGTGTTCTTTCTGCAGCCTCTTGTGTATAGCCATTTCTATCTTTGATCTTTTGTATTGCTTGTAGTATTCTCTATATGGCTGGTTTGGTGGATATTAATTATTTCAGCCTATTAATGTCATGAAAAAATTTCCATTCCCCTTTGACCATGATAGGTAGTTTTCTGGATAAAGTATTTGGGGTTGGTATCCATGGTCATTTAAAATTAGAAATACTTGGTTCCAGGATATTCTGGTTTTCATAGATTGCATTGAAAAGTCAGCTGTAATTTCACAGCTTTCAGTACCCTCTCTTTATTCTGTACTTTTAATGTTTTCACTATGATATGCCATGAGGAGTTTCTTCTTTTTTGGGGGGGGGTCTTTTTGAGACAGGGTCTCCCTGTAGCCCCAGCTGTCCTGGAACTCACTCTGTAGACCAGGCTGGCCTTGAACTCACAAAGTTCCGCCTGCCTCTGCCTCCCAAGTGCTAGGATTAAAGGCAATGTGGGTGGTGCCAAGACTGGGCAGGTTGTTGTGTACTGTATAAGAAGGCAGGCTGGGCATGAGCCAAGAGAGCAAGCCAGTAGCAGCATTCCTCTATGGCCTGTGCTTAAGCTCCTGCCTCCAGGTTCCTGCCCTTAGTTACTGTCTTGGGCTTCCTAAGTGATGAACTGTGACCCAGGAGATGTAAGCTGAATAAACCCTTTCCTCCCCAAGTTGGTGTTGGTCAGAGTGTTTTGTCACAGCAATGGAAGACAAACTAGAACACTAGAATACTACCCAAAAGAGTGCCACAAACTGAGGTCAAAATATCCAAATACTTGGAGCCTATGGGGGACATGCTCATTCAAACCACCACATATTCAGCTCATGAGCATATATAATGCAAAATGCAATTAGTTGAACCTTACAAGTCCCAGTAGTCTTTATCCCAATAATATTCAAAAGTCTATAGTCCAAAGTCTCTTCTGACACTCAAGGGAATATCTTAACTGTAAGCCCATATAAAATATAAAGACAAATTCATACTCCCATCATACAGTGGAACCAAATATGCATTCCTGGTACAAAAAGGAGGAATAGAGGCACATGGGATTGAAAACCATCAGGTCAACAACCAACAAAAATGGCTCAGCTCTTCTAGGTTTGCTTATAACACACATCTCTTTCTTGGGCTGGTGCCACTCCATGTTTGGATCTCTCTTTGGCAAATATTTCACAGTTCCCACATCTCTATGTCTCCTTAAGGCCTCCACTGTCAACCAGAATTCACCTTCATATGTTTGCATAATGGCCTATCAGGGTCTTCTTTATGCTGGAGCACCCCTGCTGCACTCTGCCTGGCCACTGTAGCTCCCTGCAACCCTGGAGGAAGAACTGATAACCCTGTCACTCTTGCATCTTTCATGACTCTAAAACTAGCAGCATAAGACTGATAACTATAGTCTCCAAATGGATCAAAGACCTCAATGTGAAACTGGAAACTCTGAAAATGATAGAAGAAAACATCAGCAGTAACTTACAAGACATAGGCATAGAAAAAAGGCTTTCTAAATCAGACAGCAGCTGCACAGGAAATAAGGTCAGCAATTGACCAGTGGCCACTTATTAAACTCAAGAGCTTCTGTACAGTGAAAGAAACAATCAAAGAACTGAAGAGAAAACCCACAGAGTGGGAGGAAACCTTCACCAGTGATACGTCATATAGAGTATTAACATCAGGAGTATGTAAACTCAGAAAACAAAGGAGCAAGAAAACAAATGGCCAAATCAAAAGATGGAATAAAGAGCTGAACAAAGACTTCACAAATGAAGAAGTAAAGATGGCTGAGAAATACCTTAAAAAGTGTTCAACTTCACTAATATTAAGGAAATGCAAATTAAAACCATCTTAAGATTTCATCTTACTCTGATAATCATCCTATTGCAGAGACACACGCACATCTATGTTTATTGCAGCTCTCTTCACAATAGCAAAGAACTGGAAGCAACTCAAGTGTCCCTCAACCTACAAGTGGATAGAGAAAATCTGGTCCATATTCAAAATGGAATTCTATGCAGTGGTAAAGAAAGATGACATCATGAACTTTGGAGGTGAATGGATGGAACTAGAAGCCATTATGCTAAGTAACACAATCCCAGAAAAACAAAGGAACTATGGTATCCCTCATTTGTGGATCTTAGCACCAAATCACTAATTATGAGACCAACTAAATAATTTTTTATTATTTTCATTTTTAATAAATATTATACATGATGTTACTTATCAATTTGCTATGTAATTTAGGAATGTAAAGTAATAACTTTTTTACCTGCATACAATTCTACTGTCAAAATTTGATTCTCTAATCATGTTTTGGAATTAACTTACAGTTTTCTTTGTTTTGTTTTTAGGGAGCATATTTATTTATTAAGTAAACAATATATGTTCACCTAGTAACAAATGCTATGGAAAAAATTCAGATGAAAGCAACCGAGAAATAGTCACCACGTTCAATGGATAGCTTTTATTATATGTGTTAATATTTGCACAGGGGTAAACTGAGGCACAGAGTTTAAATATTTAGTTCCTAGTCATAGTAACTGAGTGATAACCAGTAGATCAGTAGAGCTAGGACTCAAGTCCAGATCTTTCTTTATTTCAAGCCTATATATGGGCTAGAGAGATGGTTCAGCATTTAAGGGCAATACCTGTCTTCCAGAGGACCGGGGTTCAGTTCCAAGCACCCACAGGGCAGCTAATACTTTTCAGATACCATAATCTTGGTATATTTGTGGTGTGTATATTTGCATATTTTGGAGTGATACAAATTGGAAGTATCAACAACAACAACAACAACAACAACAACAACAAAAGACTGGGTTAAAGAACTGACTGAAATAGTAAACTTCTACCCAAAATAGTAAACTTCTGCAAAGGAAAATTTTTAAAAATTCTGAGAAAAAGATGAAAGACATATATGGCAGAATGCATGAGCTCTGGTGGGGTGGGGGGCAAGGAAGGGGGAATGGGTCTAATATTGATTAAGAAATGTTGTATGAAATGCACAAAACTTCAATTAAAAATTTGGTTAAAAAAATAAAGACTGACAGCATCAAGTTTGACCCTGACCTGCCTATTTCAACCACATATGCAGCTTCCCTCTGTCATGGATTTCTTGGAGTAGAAAACGTTTGCAGCATTTTCCTTTCAGATATTGGAGGTTTAGGTGCGTGTGGTTTTTCCCTGAAGGTACTCTTTCTACTGTTTATTTGCAAATCTCTAGGTCTATCCTTAATCACTTTAATCTTTTTTTTTTTTTTTTTCGGTATGTATATCAATGTACTGTCTGCATGCAGGTTTGTGCACCCGTGTCGTGCAATGCCGCGGAGGTCAGAAGAGGGTCTCGGATTCCCCTGGAACTGGAGTTCTCCTGGAACTGGAGTTTCAGACGGCTCTCGGCCGCCATGTGGGTGCTGGGGATCGAACCCGGGTCCTCTGCAAGAGCGGTCGGCGCTCTTAACCACTAGGCCATCTCTCCAGCCCCAATCACTTTAATCTTATCAAAGGGATCGTCTCCTTCATCTTTCTAGTGCTTTTTTTTCCATCCAAACTGTACATTCTGCATTTCTGTTGGCCCAATGTGCTCTTTTACACTGTAAATCTGTATAATATTCACCATTAATAGTCATAGCACCATTTCTATGTTAAGCTTTCTTGGAATATAATCTCCCAAAGATTTAATTCATTACTTTTCAATTTAGCCTCAGTCAAGCACTTGGGCTGTGAGCAGAGTTCAGCCAGACTCTGTATCAAAATATCCCAATTGATACATAAATCATTGAACTACATTTTTATCAGCACTACTTTCTTCCAGGGCCCAACTAGAAAGGCCCATTAAGCTCTGCTTACAGTAGTCAACTGCTTTTCTAGCCAAAACTTCCAAAGTATTCCACATTTCTCCAAACACCCATGTATTCAGTTTCTTCAAAGCAAACAACCCACTCTCTTGACCAATTACTGCACTGATCAAGGTTCTCTAAAGAAATAGAATCAGTAGAACATGTATCAGACCATTAGACTGGATGTTTTAGTAGTCCTTATCTGGTGCTGATGGCCTGATGGATGCTGGGAGATCTGTTTCAGTCTTCAGGCTTCAGGCTTCAGTCTTCAGTCTTCAGCCTATGCTGTAATCCAAGGATTTGGTCACAGCACAAACACTAACTCACAAGTGAGAGAAATCAAGTAGGCAAAAGGGAAAAGACAAAAGTTTCCCATGGAAAATTATTCTCTGTGTTTGACAAGTTGTGGAACTCTGTAGTAGTCTCCATCTGTTGCCAATAGAAGCATCATTAATGAGTGGTAAGTGCTATACTTGTATAAAAGGATGAATGTTTAGAATAGAGTAATTACTTTGGTCTAGGCATATGGCAAAGTTAGGACTTCTCTAAGATCTGTGACCTCTGCAAACCATTATTTGGCTATGTTTACAATACCAGACCTAAGTTCCCTTCTATTGAACAGGTCTTAATTCTAACTAGGCGGCTGCTGATTATTCCCAGCATCAAGTGCCACTACTTCACCAATAGCAACATTTTGGTAGGTCAATCATTGTTGTTTATGAGGCTTGAAAACTGGGGTCAGACCACTGATTGATTTTCTGCCTTACTGTCTTGCATAATGTTGAAATATGAAAACTCTTAATGCTCCTTCATTTTCCTTTTTTTCTTTTTTTTTGACATTTTAAAAATATTTTATTATTATTTACTTTTTGTACATTTTTATTTAATTTGGGGGCATTTCATCCAAAATATCTTTTTTTTCTTTTTCTTTTATTTTTTTTAAATTAATTTTTATTGATGCTTTGTGCATTTCATACATTTTTTCCAATTCAGTTCAGGCTTATTTCCCTTCCCCCCCCCCACCCCATCCCAGATCATGCATTCCGCCATAACTGTCCTGCATCTTTCTCTCAGTTTTTTTTTTTTTCATTTTTAGCTATAAGTGATAATCATGGTACAAGCATCCTTCATGCAAAACCTTCTGCAGGCTGTTGTGCCCAAACACCTACAGCCCACCATCCAGTGGGGGTGACAGTGTTGTTGTTCAATCAAGTTGATCAAATGAGTGTCCAGACTAGCTGTATTGCTGTAGTTTCACCATTCACCCCATCGCAGCCCTTACATTTTACCACGCCCCCCTCTTCCGCAGGTTGTTCCCTATGGCTTAGAAAAGGGGCACAGGTGGATGAGAGGTAAAACAGTCCACTCTCTCTGGGCTGTTGACTTGGAATCTGTCAATTCTGGCTGTTTCCTTTTCATGGGCTGACGTCTGTCCAGGATAACCTTCGATCCTACTAATGAAGAACAAGCAATTAGATATAAGGTTTTAGCAGCACAATAGTCTATGGTAGGTTAATTTAGCATAGACACATGTTGGATATGTTCTCATGAATTACAATTTTCCCCCCTGTTAAATAGAGACAGGGTCTTACTGTGGCCTTATAACATCTAACCTGTAGAGAGTGTAAGCTTGTTGGCATCAGCCATGGGTTATTTCTCCAAGGGGAGAGCCAATAGCCAATTAGATTTGGGATATACGGCCATGGCTGCTCTGCTGCACAGTATTTCCAGGCAGGTGAGGTGTAGCTGGTGCTGACAGTGGCTGTCTTTCTTGACTCAGGGAGACCCATATTTGCTTATTGGTTTAGTGGCCTTTTGGTAACACTCTCTGGCATTCCAGAGGGCATTCTGTACACTTGCATGTGTGGTCTTCCAAATCATCCCTCCCATGTTAACGTCAGGGTCTTCGGCGCAGGGTCTTATTGTCTCCTCCTGTAGGTATCCCAACTTAGAGGCAAGGAGCCCTTACCGTTTGTGGGCTTGGATTCCCTGGCCAAGATCCACCTGGTTTAGAACAATCCATTGCTGATGTCAGAGCTCCTGTATTAAATAATTTTGCCTGAGTGCATAGCCCCTAGGACTTTAGTATTATATTGGTTCTGAAAAAGAGTAATCCCCTCCACAGTTCCCATAATCTAGTAGTCAATTAAAGAAAGCAGTTTTACCGGTATTTATAAGAGATTACGCTCTACAATAGTTTGTCTCCAATTTACAGTTGGGGAGCGACCTCATCTTGTCATATTTCTCTCTTGTTCTATGGGTGGGAAGCAAGGAAGTCTTCATATCAGAACCTTTGTGGCACCTGAAGGTAAGTTTCATTAGGACTCATTATACAGTGTCCCAGAAAAAACAAACGACAAATGGTGTCCCTCATATGTGGATGCTAGTACCAACAACCCAGTATAAAATATTTCTCATGGGAGTGAGAAGGCATAGTAAAAGAAAGAAAGACTGCATCAGAAAATGGAACTGATGAAAATGGTGAATTGGAAAGGGGGATGGGTGGGAGAGGGACACGTGGTGTATATTCGATTAAAGGCATATTTAAACTTGACGTGAGCTCAGCAAGTACCAGTTTCGCCTAGACACTGTCTACTGGACACATGGTGTTTTAGGAACTTAGTAAAAGTAAAAGTAAACATGTGTATTAAAACAACATTGGTTTACAGAATCTGATATAAAATGGGTAATGCATCTGAATTAATGAGGATATAATTCGCTGTTGCCCACATTTGCTGTACATAAAATGTAGGCAAAAACTTTGGGATTGGACACATACAATGTTCTCTATTAATTTTTCTTGTTGTACAGTATCACCTGTAGCATTCTCTTAAGATGATTTAACAAAAAATTAAGTTTGCTTCCCAAGTTAATCATATATAAACCAAAAACATGGGTGAATTTGATGAATCTATGCTTGACTCCACCCTATAGTATGTAAAATACAACTATCTTCTGGAGGAGACTCATCCGCTAAAAAAAAAGGGGGGGGGGATACAGAAAGACATGAAACCTTTTCATCAAACCCTTGCAATTCAAATCTTAAAACTAACTATGGGAAAAGATTTGTTTGTTCCAACAGGACAAAACGTCACCAACTTAACGGCTGAGAAAGAAAAGATACAGGTTTGCATTGAGTAGGATGTACCAAAAAGTGGCAACGGAAAGGCTGACCCGTCTGAACATTCAAAGGAAGAAAAGCCTCAGATTGCCATAAACATCGAACCCCTCTGTGGATCCTACATGTAACATTTTCCTTTTTTTCATGTGCCACCAACAGACTTGCAATACACACTCAGTTCTATTAAACTGACTGGAAAAGCAACTTACCCAGTTTAAGATTGGCAACAAATTCATTCTGTAGTGCAGCCAGTCCTCAGCAAGTAAGGGAGTAAATTCTGAAGGATGTAAAGCTGTTATCCCCAAATTTACTCTCTATACACATCTTAATGTGAATGCATTACAATTTTTCTTTAATATTCCTTCTTAAAATAAAAAGAAAATTCTAGTATCTTCTTATGCTCTTTCTAGTAGCTGTGAAGAAAAGAAAGCTAGAAATTAATATGAAATCTGTGAGTCTATAGCATGTCAAGATCAGTGGATGCAAATGTAAGATATATAAAAATTTGTATGACAAATTCAAGGTTACCTTAGCAGGTTAAATAGAAGAATTAAAAATAAGACTTTGTCTTCCTATTAGTTCATTGCAATATTTTATGCAATTAATTCCACAAAAACCAGAACATGAAATTCAGCTGTAAACTTATCAGAGAAAAATATGAAATTAATGATGGAAAAAATGTCTAAATAATGTAATGATTGATATTGGAAACCTTTTCATTGGAAATGACAACAAAACAGAAAATTTGAGACAAATTCCAGGAGAAAACTATAGTATATGCTTTTAAATATTATTGTTTTCCTTAAAATGTTAAATGAAATATTTGCTTCAGAATCCTCAAGCTCAGACTAGATCCCTGTGTGCTGTCATAATGCAGTAGTAGTGAGGGAGTGTTTTGACGCTGAAACATAATACATTATAGTAAATTTGGCATGAAAATGCATATTATAGTTAATTTATTATTGAGAAACTTTATAAGAAGCAGAATGAATAAATAGGAATAATTCTAAGTAGAGTTAAGATGTTTAGGAAATCATAGTCTTCTAAAATTTAGAGCTAATAAGTGAATAGTTAAATAATTTTACATAAAAAAGGTGGGGTCTTATTTTCAGACACCTAATTCATAATAATTTAAAAGTATTAACTTTTAAATATTACTTTATAATATGTAAATTAACAAATCACTGAGTACATACAAGGGAAAATTTGTAGTCTTCATGATATACAACATAATGTTTTGATATATCGTAGTATATTGATATGTATATATTGATTAATGGTTAATTCAAACTAGTTTAAATAAATATATTACTTTGTACAATGCTGGTGTGCTAACCATCAAAATCTACTATTTTGGTAATTTCAAGTATATAAAACATGTTATCAGCTATAGTCACTATGATTTATAACATTTTTTCAACCTTAAATCTAATAAATATGTTGCATAAATATATACAAAAGTTAACTAGGTGACTGCTGATTATTCCCAACATCAAAGTGCCACTACTTCACCAATAGCAGCATTTTGATAGTTCAATCATTGTTGTTTATTAGGCTTGAAAACTGGGGTCAGACCGTTGATTGATTTTCTGCCTTACTATCTTGCATAATATCTTCTGATACCATGAAGGCTAGTCTTCAGGAAGCACGCTTCCATGTCATCTCCAGCTTGATTACAGTAACTTCTGTGATCAAAGTATGACCTGCCTTCAGCAGTAGAGCTTTAGCTTCAACATTGGTCAGGTAATTGTGACTTTTAAAATAGCCTGTGTTATTTTAGTTGTCCTTTGGACTACCCTTAACAACAAGTTGTAGGGAGGGACTGTGATTCTGTTATATAGCATTCAACTGTATGTATGCACACACACACACACACACATGTTGTGTGTGTGCATACATACAGTGTGTTGTGTTCATGTGTATTTTGCAGTAGTCATGTTAACTGATATCTTTCCCTCTAGATTTTAACATCATGTTTTTATCTCACTTCTCACCTCCCTACATAAACCTCCCTATTATTCTCAAGTTAAAATTCTTCCCTTTTCCCATTTTCCCCTTGATAACCCCTATTTTCTACTGACTCCACCTTTTCTGTTCGTTCCCTCCCTTTACTCCAGTGGTTCCTTCCCATTTTCTCATCTACTGTGGTTTTATCAAGGCATGTAGTACATTTAAGTATGTGGAGCTAAAATTCACAAATGGAAAAGAACATGTATGTTGCTTGTTCTCTAAAGCTCTGTTATTTAACACAGTATAACAGTTTTTAGTTCTATCCATTTACCTGAAAATTTCATGATTTCATTTCTCTTTATTGCTGAATAGAACCCCATTATATAAATCGACCGCTAACTATCGGCTTTGTTCACAGTAGTGAATGTATATTAGAGCACGCTTGTCACTTAAAATATCATTTTAAATTAAATTTATACAACTTGAAAACTAATCATTTATCCCCAAGGTAACTGCATTTTCAGGAAGTCACAGAGCAGTGCACAGATATAAGTTCTGTGCACTCATTTTTCACTACGCTATCCTGGTGGTGGGATCTCCAACAATAAAATGCATCAGGACCAGGAAATTGGTACTTGTTCTCTTGTCATTTTGCTGAGCCAAATGATTCTTCCTGAACATTTTTGCCTTTATATCAATCTAGATTTACAAGAACATAATTTGGAGTACTGAAAGTCTTTATAGTTTCTAGAAGTTTTCTGGTGGAGTTTTTAGCCTTCCTTAGGTAAACTATCATATTGTCTGCAAAAAGGGATAGCTTGACTTCCTTTTTACCACTTTGTGCACCCTTTAATTTCCTTTTCTGCCTTATTGCGTTAGCAATGGTTTCAAGCACTATGTTGAAGAGAAATGGTGATAGGGTACAGCCTTGCTGGGTTCCTGCCTTTAAAGGAAATGTTTCTAACTTCTTTCCATTTAGGATGATGTTGGCTGTGGGTTGTTGTATATGGCTTTGATTATGTTGAGGAATGTTGCCTCCAGTCCATTCCTTCTAGAACTTTAAACATGAACGGATGCTGGATTTTGTCAAAGGCTTTTTCTGCTTCAATTGAGATGATCATGTGATTTTTGTCTTTAAGTGTATTTATGTATTTTATGATATATATTAATTTAGGTGTGTTGAACCATCCCTGCATCTCTGGTATGAATCCAACTTGCTCACAATGGGTGATTTTTTTTTTATGTGGTTCTGTATGCGGATTGCAAATATTTTGTTGAGTATTTTTGTGTCTATGCTCATTAATGAGATGGGACTACAGTTTTCTTTCTTGGTTGTATCTTGGCCTAGTTTTGGTATTAGGGTAATGGCTTCATAGAAGGAATTTAGGAGATTTCCCTTTGCTTATATCTTTCTGAACAGTCTGAGTAGTAATGCTTTTAAGTCCTCTTTAAATGTTTTATAAAAAAATGTTTTTTAAAAAATTGTTTTCTTTTAAAGCACAGAAAATAAAAGGTTTTCTTGCTTAATCCTTCCTTCTTGTGTTCATATCTGGGTCATTCCTCTTTACCAAGCCCAAAGCTTCAGTCAAAGAAAGCCCACCATTGTACAGAAAACATTTAACTTTTGTTTCCATTGTTTTATAAGCCAAGAGATGATCACAAATGCAGGTAATTTGCCAGCTCTTTTCAATGCCTAAGAATCTTCTCTGTATCTTCTTTATTCATTTATGAATCTTAAATTAGATTTTAAACTTCTTTTTAATTTTTTATTATTGTTATGTGTGTGTGTGTGTGAGTGTGTGTGTGTGTATGAGTGTACTGTTTGCATGTAGGTTGGTGCACCTGTGTCTTGCAATATTGCTGAGTTCAGAAGAGGGTGTCAGATTCCCATAGAACTAGAGTTAAAGACAGCTCTTAGCCTCCGTATGGGTGCTGGGACTTGAACCCAGGTCTTCTGCAAGATCAGTCATTGCTCTTAACCTGTGAGCCATCTCTCCAGCCCCATAGATTTTCATCTTCTTATACCACCTGTCTATAGTCAGAATATAATGTTGACACTCAATTCTCTAATTTTCTTTATTTTCCTAACTTGTAACAATATGTCTTGTTTCTTTATTAATTCAGACTATTGTATGAAAATATTATTTAACTATATTAATAGGGTACCATGTATCCATGTATAGTCCAATTCATCTATGCATTTTTAAATTTTAAAATCAATTTTAAACTATTTATCTTGGCTGGAGAGATGGCCCAGCATTTAAGAATATCGCCTGCTCTTGCAGAAGACTTCGGTTCTAATCTCAGCATCCATACGGTTACTATCATCTGTAACTCCTATTTCTTTTTTTTTCCTTTTTTTGGTTTTTTCGAGACAGGGTCTCCCTGTAGCCCCAGCTGGCCTGGAACTCACTCTGTAGACCAGGCTGGCCTTAAGGTCCTATTTCAAGATATCTGTTGTCCTCTTTGGTGCTCTGTGGGCACTGCAAATCACAGGTGCACATACATGTGGGGATAACAATCAAGCACATAAAATAAAAATAAATTAATTAACAAAATAAAAAATTATCTTCTAAATCACTTATGACTTCCTTATTTTGAAAACTTTAAAAGTCTTGAAATGCTTAGTACATAATTGTTTTGTAATTGTCATACTGAGTACGGTAACTCCCATATGAGTAAAGTAACTCCCAAGAGCTTTTTTTGCTTTTGCCTAACTGTAATTTAATATTGATAAAGTAATAGATTAATAATCTTAGCCCTTACAAAACTAATAATTCTTTCTGAGACTCTTCCAGCTGTTGCTATTTCCTATATCCAAAGGAAAGATACTTTCAGATGAAGGGTCGAGATAAAAAAATCTCAGCTAAAGAAAGATACCAAGCACAAAGACACTGTTTTCAAAGATAACTTGTTCCAACTTGCAGAGTGGAGGTGAATAAATAAGTAGCAGAAGAATTTTGTTCACTGCAGACTAAGTTTTGTTCACTAAGACAGACATTCACTGGCCCTTACATACACAGCTTCACCCTTCATTTCTGTAGAACTGGGAATCTGCAGTTGTAGTTCCTGCTCAATCATTTTTTCCTGAAATAATAAGCACTTAAAATTTAGATAAAAAAAAAAGGCCTTCCCCAAAGCTGTAGTCTCTAGCCAGGCAGAGGGGAGGCTCCAGAAGTGGAGGCCAGGCAGAAATGGCACTCCCTGCAGCTAGGGTGGAGATTTGAGGCCACAAGAGAAGGTTCCCACCAGTGCTGCTGAGCTTCTTCATCACCAACCTCTGCTTTCAGCTGAGAAAAGGAGAGGAAAAAAGTAAAATTTTATTTATCATCCAAATTAGATTAAAAAAAAAAAAGAAAAAGGAGCAACGTTGTGTTACATGAAGCAACTGTACAGTTTACAAGGATCTTTTGCCATCAAAAATCTACAAATCTTTACATATACAGAAGAATAAACAACTCATCAACAAATTGGAAGAAATTTTCTCAATGGTTATGTTGTTCTGAATCTTATCATTAAAAAGCAGAGTCAAGCCGGGAGTGGTGGCACACGCCTTTAATCCTAGCACTTGGGAGGCAGAGGCAGGCGGATCTTTGTGAGTTCAAGGCCAGCCTGGTCTACGGAGGGAGTTCCAGGACAGCTGGGGCTACAGGGAGACCCTGTCTCGAAAAGACCAAAAAATAAAAAACAAATAAATAAAATAAAAAGCAGAGTCAAGGTGAAAAACCAACTGTAGAATTCAAGAGGGAAGAAGTGTGGCACACTGTCTACAGTGCAGTGCTACAGTAAGTGCACATTATAATGGGACATTTCTGAAAGTCAGGAAGATGGAGGTGTCAAGCTTCCGAAAGAAACACTAGAGAAATTCTTCCATTGGTATTTGCAAACTTTAGATTTATAGTTTTGTGACCCACTGGATATTTTCAGTAGAATCTGCTTCTTTCAACTGCACAGCATATCTTATATGAAAATCCAGTTCTTTTTTATAACTTTATTTATTTATTTATTTATTTATTTATTTATTTATGCGTATGAACGTACTGTCTGCATGCAGGTCTGTGCACCTGTGTCCTGCAGTGCCTGCCACGGAGGTCAGAAGAGGGTGTCAGATTCTGAGAACTGGACTTCTCCTGGAATTGGAGTTACAGACGGTTCTCAGCAGCCATGTGGGTGCTGGGGATTGAACCCGGGTCCTCTGCAAGAGCAGTCGGTGCTCTTAACCGCTAGGCCATCTTTCCAGTCCCGAAAATCCAGTTCTTTATTAACAAAATGAAGGAAAGCCTAATACTCAAGTATTATGTTTTTCTCTACAAAGATCAACTCATCAGGTACGGATGTGCACAAGATGACATGAGAATTCTGTACAAATACCTCACCACCTCACTGTTCTTTATAATCATGCCAGAAATGCCAGGAGATCTTCAACACTATGGAAGATTTCTTTTTTTTTTTAATTTAATTTTTATTGATGCTTTGTGCATTTCATACATTTTTTCCAATTCAGTTCAGGTTTATTTCCCTTTCCCTTCCCCCCCACCCCCACCCCATCCCAGATCATGCATTCTGCCATAACTGTCCTGCATCTTTCTCT
>VZQC01014451.1:1422647-1452068 GCA_009823505.1 Rhizomys pruinosus
AAAAGGAAATTGAGGAAGACATCAGAAGATGGACAAACCTCCCATGCTCATGGATTGGGAAAATAAATATAGTAAAAATGTCCATCATACCCAAACTAGTGTACAGATTTAATGCGATCCCAATCAAAATCCCCAAGAGTTTCTTCACAGGCCTGGAAAAAAAATCCTCAATTTCATTTGGAAAAACAAAAGACCCCGAATAGCCAAAGCAACCCTGAGTGAAAAGAGCAATACAGGGGAGATCGCTATACCAGTCATCAAACTAAACTACAACACTATGGAAGATTTCTTACTGGACCATTGAACCTTAATGATTCAGAAACAATATCCAGATTTCCCCAAACTTTTGAAAATACAGATGACACTTAATTGCTTATAAAACCATGAGGACAGCCATGTGTTTTATGATTGATGCCTTGGTGCAGCTGAGTTTGAATTCTTGCTGCAAGCTGGACAGTGGTGGTTTTTAACCTTGAATCTGTTGTTTGTCAAAATATACAAACAAAGAGTGCTTAGCTAAAGGTCAAGTACTTTAACTCTCTTGTTAAAAAAAGACCTTTATTTAGAAGCTGTGTGATGTATTTTTGTTAGTTTCAGTAGTTAGAACTAGCATTCTGTTATGTACTGAAAAAGAGGAGAGGCAGCAGTAGTGGATATGGAAAGACAAGCCAGGAGACTTTGGGCAGTAGTCTAGGGGAGATGAAAATAGCTTGAAACTAAGATGGGCTAAGTAGATGGGATTTAAGATAAACAGGCCTCATTGGTAGGCTGTAGTGAAGGAGGGAAAGAAATTTCAAGACGACTGCTGGATTATACAGCTGGATGTGCTGTGAGCAATTAGATATGTGGTTCTGAAGTTCAGAAGAGGGAATTAGCTGGAGAAATAAAGTTGAGAGTTTCCAATATAGGTAATGAAAACTATAGGTATTAGTGAAATTCTCTAGGGAAGGGAATTTAACTTGGAAAAAAAAAGTATAGAAAAACATTGGCCTCATACATCAAGTTTGCTGGAAGAATATGAGCTACCAAAGAATATAGTGATGGTCAGAAAAGGAGGAGGGAAAGGAACATGCTAAGGAAACCTCAGAGAGGATTCTGGAGAAAGTAGTCAGTGAGATCAAATAGGAATGAGAGTTGGATAAGAATTGCATTTTTTTGAAAAAAAAATATATGGTAGAAGAAATGAGAGTTAATTTCAAAGAAGACTAAAAATAAAAAGATCATTATTGATTATTACTTATAGAAATATAGAAATTACTTATAGAAATATTTCTATAAGTAATAATAATGAGTCCCACCCATCGTCCTCTAAGTAATCAAATAAACTCACTAGCTGGGGAAGTGAAACACTGGTGAAATTGTTTCTTTGGTCTTTAATCAATTCCATATTTAGGGTTAGAACATGTTTATTTTATTTCTCCAAGAAAAGTGACACAACACAGTTGCCACCTGAACATGGGTCAATAAAACCGAAGATGAGTTGAGAAAGAATGTTGTCATGGACCCTTCACTGGGCGCTGAGAGATGCAAATGAGAACCATCCATATGTGAACTTGGAAGATCATGGGGGCAACACTGAAATAATGTGTGTCTTCATGCTGTCCTATGAGATGCTGCTATTCTTAGCTGAGGTAGCGCCTACAGGTTCCCTACAGCAGACAATGGGGCCTATACCCAAGGCCGCTAGGATCTAGAATGAAACGCCTTTGGAAGGAAACTTAGGATTGCAATCTTCCTCTACTTGTAAGGAGTATTGTGTCATCTTGAAGAATTTAGGCCATTTGATGAGTGAAAGACACTGTCTACACAATTGATAATGGTGATACTGCAATTTCTGAAAGTAGCATAGTTTCAGAAATAGGCAATGACTTCAGTTGCATGGCCTTTACTATGAACATTAAGACAAGGAACTGAGGCTTGGGCATCTCTCCAGAAGAAGTTGTCCACATAAGGGAGGAATTACAATGGAAGAATAGCCTGGGATTGCTAGACTGCGCATTAGCCTCTTATTTGGCAAACTTCTTTTCGTGCCATTATGGTAAAATATACTAAGTAAAGAAATGTAAGGAAAAAGGTATATTTTAATTCAAAATTCAAGGTACAGACATTGCCAGATAATAACTTTAATCTAGTTTCTGGATGATTAGAGATTCTTTACTTGATAAGTAACATTACTACAACAGAGGAACTGGAAAAAAGAGACAATGAGGGGGCTGGAGAGATAGCCTAGCGGTTAAGAGTGCTGACCACTCTTGCAGAGGACCCGGGTTCGATCCCCAGCACCCACATGCGGCCAAGAACCATCTGAAACTCCAACTGCAGGAGAACTCCAGTTCCAGGGGAATCCGACACCCTCTTCTGACCTCCGCGGCATTGCATGACACGGGTGCACAAACTTGCATGCAGATAGTACATTCATACACATACAAAAATAAATAAAATTAACAAAAAATTAAAAAAGAGAGACAATGAGATAGAAATGCTGTTTGTCCTCTCTTATAGTAGGCAGGAAAGAAGGCAAAGAGAATTCAAGTTATGTCTGTGCTAAAGATCCCTTCCTGAGACTCACAAATTTGGAACTTATAAGAACTAGTCAGTTCTTATAAGTTGACACTAAAGCTATCCAGCTCAACACCTGGGTTGAGGGAGCCTCAATTGGGGAATTGGCTCCATTGGACTGGCCTATGGGAACATCTGTGGAGTATTGTCTTGATTGTTGAGCAATGTGGGAGGGCCCAGCCCACTATGGGTTGTGCCACCCTGGGCAGGTTGTTGTGTATTGTATAAGAGGGCAGGCTGGGCATGGGCCATGGGAGCAAGCCAGTAAACTGCATTCCTTCATGGCCTGTGCTTCAGCTCCTGCCTCCAGGTTCCTGCCTTGGGCTCCCTGAATGATGAACTGTGACCCAGGAGATGTGAGCT
Organism: Rhizomys pruinosus; assembly: GCA_009823505.1. Classification (NCBI taxonomy): domain Eukaryota; kingdom Metazoa; phylum Chordata; class Mammalia; order Rodentia; family Spalacidae; genus Rhizomys; species Rhizomys pruinosus. The sequence goes on from VZQC01014451.1 coordinate 1,425,570, forward strand.
GAATAAACCCTTTCTTCCCAAAGTTGGTGTCAGAGTGTTTTGTCACAGCAATTGAAGAGAAACTAGAACAGTCAATAAGTAGAGAACAAGATAAAAGAGATAGATGGTGCCAATCAGTGTGACCTTTACTATAAGGAAAAGGTAATTCCATAATTCAGTATACAGATGAAGCCTTAATATTGGCCTGGTAAAAAAGACTATGGAGTATTCTGTCTCTACATTGCTGAAGCTAGGAAGGGCTTTTACAGCAGAAGTGAAAGAAACTGTTACAACCTAGCTTATGAGGCTAAGGAATGACAGACATTGTTTGGATACAGTAGAAGTGGAGATGTTGAGGCTGTTACTCTTCATCCTCCTTTCAGTCAAATGTTGCATAATCTGAGGTGACAGGAAGAAATCAGTTCCTTATAGTCTCTCTTTATGGACCATTAAGAAAACTTGATTATTTCAAGCTGAGAACCACATTAACATGAAGGATTGAAAGAGAATAGAGGCAGTACAGGCATTACTGGGGATCCTGTTGATGAGACAAAAATGTTTTATGTCTAGGTTACATGCTCAGCTATGATTGTATCCAAAGGAGAGTTAAATAAGTGATAGAATGAGCAAGAACCTCTGGATATGTATCTAGCTTTATCAGCTTTGCTTTGTCCCATGGTGAAACATGTACTTTTTGTATGAGGTAGGAGCACCCTTAGAAGATTTGACTGACCAGTGCATAAATCATCCTTGTAAAGAACCAAGAGCACCACTAAGGAAAGATAGAAAAACAAAGCAAACCAGATGATGATTCTGATTCACTAAGACACAGATACAACAGAATTTAAGGGAAGAGGCTATAAAGAGTGTTCCCCCACTAATATCATTTATCACTCTTTTAGAGGACTCAGGCTGAGGTCCTAGCACCCATGGAGGAATCCCACAGGTACTTGTAACACTAGCTTCAAGATATCCAATGCCTTTGAACTCTGAGGGCACCTGTGCTAACTTGAACATACACCTCCACCCCCCCTCAAGTTATAATTTAAAATGAAAAAATATATCAACTTAACATATTTCTGACAATTTGGAGTTCCTCAAAAATAACTTATCCAGATGCTGGAGCTTTTAGAAGTCTTTGAAAATTGAGCCAAAATGTGTCAGTGGTTTTAACAAAAGTATAAATAAGAATGTCTCTTGTATTCATTCATAGGATATGAACTTTAGGTTATGGTAGGTAGGAAAGGCCTGTGGTAACAGCCTGTATTATTTTGGGAGTCTCAGACTAATTCAGACACAGGATTTGAAGCAATAGAACTTGAAAGGATGTGGAAGTCTCCTCCCTGATCACTAGCTCTCATGGTTCTGGAGGAAGCTTTGCAAGTGGCAATAGGAGAAAAGCAATCAATGGTCCAATCCAGTTCCAATTTTATAACCATAACGATGATTAGAACAGCAAACTGTAGTGGTAGAGTAGTGGCACTTCTATCTAGGACATAATCAGCAGCTGTCTAATTAGAATCAAAGTCATCTCAATGGGAGGGAAGTCAAGTGTGGAACTGCAAACATATCCAAATAAATATCACTGGGGAGGCCGTATATCCTAGATAAAACCATTGCTCTGTCATATCCCTAGAGAAATGTAATGTCTTACTGTGTATTAAATATGGATCTTTATATTTACAGAGACATATACCATTCACCTGTCATCAAAGAAGATTCTTGTTGTAACAGATGGAGCAGTCCCAAACTCGTCACACACAGAGAATAAATGTCTGAGAAACACACAACTCTAAGAGACACATCTAAAATGGATCTCTACATCTAAGGCTCATAGAACCCAGCAGAACAGGGGTAGAAGGAACCCTAAAGCATCCCTCAACACTCACCGGCTGAACTTCCTAATGCAATAGGGTGTGATTCAAACAGAAAGCCAGAACTGGCCAAAGTGTAGAGAATAAGAGGCTGAAGAGTGTATGTCCTTGAATAGGACTCCGATATAAACTTCCACTATCAAGGGCTCAGGGATAATTGAAATAAATGGAGTGGAATGGTTTTAAGAGCCGGAGTTGCTGTATAAAGATAAGAAACAGGCTTTTAGGCTTCTGGGTTCATGTGATCTTATATCAGTGGTGTCAAGATCCACAAGACCCATGCAAATTCAATCAGACAAATCCCATCATTGAACTGGTGTGTAGCAGAGGAAATTTCCTCCCAGGACAAGGCCTACCCATATGTTCAGCTACACATTCAGCATCCCACAGTCTAGCCCCACTTCTGCTGTTTCCTAATACCCTATTACTATGTATAGCAAGGGAAATAATTCTCCAACTTCAGACTAGACCAGAATTTATTGAGATGACCTACAAAGTAATGGCTGGAAAGTCTACACTAACTCAAGCCAGGACAGCTTGGTTCCCTGTTCAATATGGCCACCATGAGTTCCAGTGTGAAACCCATGCACTCTGCCCTTGCTGGTACAATGGCAAGAGAGGGCCCTGCCTCATGTGGTGGGCCTTTTATACATCTTTGCCCCCTACCAAATTTCAAGAATTCCAATGTCCAGTGCATCTTGCATGGGAAGGACAGCATCATGAAAGTGAGAAACTTGGGGAAACTTGCTGCAAGCTGAGTTTTGACATCAGCTCCTCCCATTAAGTACACAGCTTCTCTGGGTGATAAGCCCATTTCAAAGAACAAATAATTTGTCCTACATGGGCAAATGGGCATCATACCCCAACCATAGCCAGAGAATTATTGGCAGCTGATCTGGGAGAGGGAGAGTCGATCCACTTTAAGGGAGAGTATCTCTCTATATATTGACTAAACTCCAGTGGATGAACTGGAATGACAGTTCATCCACTGTGGGACATCTGGGGACATAAACTTGATAGACCTTAATAAATATGACAGAATGCATGAAATCCAGTAAGGGGGTGGGGCAACAGGGGGAGGTCCAGATGGGTGAAAGTTTATAAAGATTATTGAGATTTCTTTTTTTTTATTAAACACACCTGAATGAAAATAGGTTGAAGAAGAAATTAAGAAAGAAATAAAAGTATTCCTGAAGTGAAATTAATATGATAATAAAATACAACAAAAACCTCTATGACATCTTAAAAGCAGTCCTACGAGGTAAATTTATCATTCTTAGTGGCTACATTAAAAAAAAAAAATCAGATGAGATTGGGTGTGTTCAGGGTTGTATCACTACAAAGAAAAATTTAAACCCCTCAAGAAGGAGATTGAAGAAGATATTAGAAGATGGAAGAACCTCCCATGCTCATGGATTGGAGGAATCAATATAGTAAAAATGGCCATCCTCCCCAAAGTAATATACAGATTCAATTCAAACCCAATTAGAATACCCTGGAACTTCTTCACAGACCTAGAAAAAAATCCTAAAGTTCATATAGAGAAACAAAAGTACCCAGATAGCCAAACCAACCCTGAGTAAAAAGAGCAATACAGGGGGGATCTCCATACCAGACTTCAAATTATATTACAGGGCTATAGTCATAAAAACAGCCCGGTATTGGCACAAAAACAGGACCATAGATCAATGGAACAAAACTGAAGATCCATACCTGAGCACATCCAATTTCAGCCATCTCACATTGGACAAAGGGCCGAAGAAGACACAATGGAGGAAAGACAGCATCTTCAGAAATGGTGTTGGCAAAACTGGATCACCACTTGTAGAAAAATAAAATTAAACCCCTACCTCTCACCCTGTACAAAAATCAACTCCAAATGGATCAAAGACCTCAATGTGAAACCCAAAACTCTAAAGGTGATAGAAGAAAAGGTTGGCAGAAACTTACAAGACAAAGGTGTAGGAAAAGACTTTCTAAATCACACAGCAGCTGCTCAAGAAATAAGGTCGACAATGGACAAGTGGTACCTTATTAAACTCAAAAGTTTCTGTACAGCAAAAGAAACAGTCAGGGAAGTGAAGAGAAACCCCACAAAGTGGGAGGAAACCTTCACTGCTGATACATCTGACAGAGCATTAACCTCCAGAATATATAAACTATTCAAAAAACAAAGAAGAAAACAAATGTTTCACTCAAAAGATGGAGCTAAACAGAGACTTCACAAGTGAGTAAATAGAGATGGCTGAGAAACATCTTAAAAAGTGTTCAACTAATCACTAAAAATTAAGGAAATGAAAATTAAAACCACTTTAAGATACTATCTCACACAGATAAGGCTGCAAGGATCAAGAAAACAAATGATACTAAATGCTGGAGAGGGTGTGGGGAAAGGTGAACATTCATCCACTGCTGGTGGGAATGCAAACTTGTACAACCACTAAGGAAAACAGTATGGAGAACTCTCAAAAGACTCAAAATGAGCCTACCACCTAACCCAGCTATACCACTTCTGGGAATATACCCACCAGACTCTTCATAACATAGAGATACATGTACAGCCATATTCATTGCAGCTCTCTTCACAATAGCGAAGATGTGGAACCAACTGAAATACCCCTCAACTGGCTGGCGATTGGATAGAGAAAATGTGGTACATCTACACAATGGAGTTCTATGAAGCGGTAAAGAAAGATGACATCATGAAAATTACAGATAAATGGATGGAACTGGAAGAAATTATCTTAGGTGAAGTAACACAGTCCCAGAAAAACAAACGGCCAATGGTTTGCTTCATGTGTGGCTGCTAGCGCCAATAACCCAGTCGTAAATATTCCTTATGGGGAGTGATGTATGTTGGAAAGAACAACAACAACAACAACAACAAGAGAAAAGACTGAAACAATGAACTGACTAAAACAGTGAATCTGTTGAGGTGGGAGGGTTGGGAGGGGGCACAGGTCTACATTAGATTAATGTATAGTTGATTGATGTGAGTTTAACAGGTATCAAATTTGCCCAAACTTTGTCTACATATTTTATGCTATTCTAGGTCTTAGTAAAAGTAAAAAGTCTATATTAAACAACATTGGTTAAAAGGTTTTATTTAAAAAGGTAATACATTTAAGCTAATTTGAAATATAAATTGTATTCCACATCTGCTTCACTTATAATTTGTATCATAACAACTTTGGGGTTAATGGATACAAATAATCTCTATAATGTTTGTGCTGTACAGTATCAACTTGTAACATTTTCTTCTACCTGTAGGATAAGTTAACCAAAAGAATTAAGTGGGCTTTCCAAATTAACAGCATACAGTCAATAATAAAGAGCTTAATGCAGAAAAGTTGGCCCAGCTAATCATTAAAAGGAAGAAACGCCTCAGACTGCTACAGACATCAAACATCTCTGTGGATCCTAATTGTAACAACTATTTATAATGTGCCCTAATGAACTTTACCTTTCAGGTGCCACAAAGTTTTAATATGAAAGATTTCCCTAACTCCTTTTCATAGAACAAAGAAAAACATGATGGTAATGAAGTGTTCCCCTAACTGTAAACTAGAGCCAACTATTATAATTTCTTATAAAAGCGATATAGTTGCCTTCTTTAATTGACTGATAGTCATAGGAACTGTGAAAGGATAATTCCCTATTCAGAGCCAAATATAATACTAAAATCTATATAAGCTGGATAATTAAGCAAAATATATTAATACAGGACAGCTCTGGTGTCAGAAATCGATTATTCAGCCAAGGAGATGTTGGTTGGGGGATCCAAGCCCCCCCAAAATATAAAGGCTTTTTGCCAGCAAACTGGGATACCTACAAGAAGATAGACAGTAAGGCCCTGATGTCGAAGACCTGGTGGAAGCGTGGGAAAGACATATCGAGACCACACTTGCAAGTATACAGTTGGCCTCTGGAATGCCAGAGAGTGTTACTAAAGTCCACTAAATCAATAAAGGAAATATCGGTCTCCTTGAGTCAAGCAAGACTCCTCCGTCAGCATCAGCTACACCTCACCTGCCTGGAAATACTGTGCATCAGTGGCAGCCAAATGTCTGTATATCCCAAATCTAACTGGCTATTAGCTCTCCACTTGGAGGAATAATTTATGGCTGATGCCACAAGCTTATATATCCCCTAGTGGTTAGGAGATGTTACAAGCCACAGTAAGACCTTGTCAGCCTTTAGTCCTGGGTGTACACCCCCAAGACTCATCCTATTGCAGAGATACATCCACATCTATCTTCATTGCAGCTCTCTTCAGAATAGCAAAGAGCTGGAAGCAATCCAAGTGTCTCTAAACCGACTAGGAGATAGTGAAAATGTGGTACATATACACAATGGAATTCTATGCAGTGGTAAAAAAAGATGACATCATGAACTTTGGAGGTAAATGGATGGAACTCAAGAAGCCATTATGCTAAGTGAAATAACACAGCCCCAGAAAGACAAACAGATGAAGAACGGTATCCCTTATTTGTGGAAACTAGCACCAAATCCCTAGTTTAAAGGCAAGCTGAGCAAAGTTAAAGTTATATTTCTTTTCATCTGAAGGCACCTGTGCTGTTATAATATGAATCCCTTAATGGGCTCTAGAATTAACTGACCACTTATTTTCAGATTTGATAATAGTGGTATATAGATGGAGGGTGTATATTCGTATTTAAAGTAATATAAGTAGAGGCAGGCGGATCTTTGTGAGTTCAAGGCCAGCCTGGTCTACAGAGTGAGTTCCAGGACAGCTGGAGCTACAGGGAGACCCCGTCTCAAAAAGACCAAAAAAAAAAAATAATAATAATAAAGTAATATAAAATTAAAGGGAAAAATCAAAAGGAGCACATATAAAAGACTTAACAGCACAACTCTATAGTCTGGAAGAGCAAGAACACGTGAACCCAAAACTTCGTAGATAAGAAGAAATAACAAAAATCATAGAAGAAATTAATGAAATAAAAATAAAGAAAACAGTACAAAATTAATCAATGAATCTATGAGCTGATTATTTGAAAGATAAACAAGACAGAGAAACTCTTGGCATAGCTAACCATAAGAAATTAACAAAATCAGAGATGAGAGGGGAAACATCACAACAGACATACAAAACATCCAGAATATTACAAGGGAATACCTTAACAATCTATACTCCACTGAATTTGAAACACAAAAGAAATGCATGAATTTCTAGAGTCATAGAAACCACCAAAGTTAAACCAATAAGAGTTCAACAACTTAAACAGAGCCATAACAAATGAAGAAATTGACACAGTAATACAAAAAATTCCAAATTAAAAGAAACCTAGTCCCAGAAGTCTTCATGGTAGAATTCTACCAGACATTAAAAGAAGACAAACAACCAATACTCACTAAATTATTCAAAGAGATAGAAACAGAGGGAGAACTCTCAAACTCCTTCTATGAAGCCAGCATCACTCTAACACCAAAACCAGGTAAAGATACAACAAAGAAAGAAAATTATAGGCCCATATACTTAATGAACAAAGCTGCAAAGATACTCAACAAAATACTCCCAGCAATGGATTATTTCGTCAAGGAGATGTTGGCCTGGGGATCCAAGCCCCCCCCCCAAAAAAAAAGGTAAGGCTTCTTACCTGTAAACTGGGATACCTGCAAGAAGAGAAGTGGTAAGGCCCTGCTGTTGAAGACCTGATGCAAGCATAGGAAAGATGTATTGAGATTGCACTTGCAAGAGTGCAGTTGGTCCCTGGAATGCCAGAGAGTGTTACCAAAGGCCACTAAACCAATAAAGCAAAAATTGGTCTCCTTGAGTCAAGAAAAATTCCTCCGTCAGCATCAGCTACAACTCACCTACCTGTAAATACTATGCAGCAGTGGCAGCCACATGTCTGTATATCCCAAATCTAATTGGCTATTAGCTCTCTCCTTGGAGGAATAATTCATGGCTGATGCCACAAGCTTGTATTCTCTAATGGTTAGGAGTAGTAATGAGCCCTAGCAAGACCTTGTCATCTTTTACAGAAAAAAATATAATTCATGAATTAGCATACCACCCAAACATCTGTGTCTATACCAAAGTAACCTACCATAATAATTAGTACTGTTTAAATACCTATATATCTATTTGCTTGGGCTTCATTAGTAGGACTGAGAGGTTATACCTGGACAAACTGTCAGCCCATGAAAGGAAACAGCCAGAACTGATCAGAGTCCAGAACGACATCTCCAGAGAAAGTAGACTGTTTTGCTTCTAGTCCACCTGTACCTCTTTTCTAAGCCTAGGGAACAATCTGTGGAAGAGGGGGCATGGTAGAATGTAAGGGCTGTGACTGGGGTGAATGGTGAAACTATAGCAACATAGTCTGGACACTTATTTGATCAACATGATTGTACATAAAAACCCCACCAGCTGGGTGGTTGGGAGACATGGGCTGTGTGGGTTTGGGCACAACTGCTTGCAAATTGGTTCTATATTAAAGATGCTTGTACTCATAACATTACTTATTGTTAAAAAAATAAAAATAAAAAATAATTAAAAAATACTCCCAAACTGCACACAAATGCACATCATAAAGTCATTCACCACTATCGGTAGGCTGTATTCCAAAGATACAGAAATTGCTCAATATACATAAGTCAATAAACTCCACAATGTATAAATGGATTTAAAGACAAAAATCAAATGGGCAGCAGGGGAGACGCCATAACGCGCCAGGCCAGGTACACAGTTCTAGGCGGGGTCTGGCGGGGGGCAGCTGGGAGAGGGTCTCGCTGTGAACCCGTCTACGGGGTCCCCGGCCCAGAGGGACTAGATCAGGCACACAATACCCCCCCCCNTAGGTTATGGTAGGTAGGAAAGGCCTGTGGTAACAGCCTGTATTATTTTGGGAGTCTCAGACTAATTCAGACACAGGATTTGAAGCAATAGAACTTGAAAGGATGTGGAAGTCTCCTCCCTGATCACTAGCTCTCATGGTTCTGGAGGAAGCTTTGCAAGTGGCAATAGGAGAAAAGCAATCAATGGTCAATCCGTTCCAATTTTATAACCATAACGATGATTAGAACAGCAAACTGTAGTGGTAGAGTAGTGGCACTTCTATCTAGGACATAATCAGCAGCTGTCTAATTAGAATCAAAGTCATCTCAATGGGAGGGAAGTCAAGTGTGGAACTGCAAACATATCCAAATAAACATCACTGGGGAGGCCGTATATCCTAGATAAAACCATTGCTCTGTCATATCCTAGAGAAATGTAATGTCTTACTGTGTATTAAATATGGATCTTTATATTAACAGAGACATATGACCATTCACCTGTCCATCAAAGAAGATTTCTTCGTTTGTAACAGATGAGCAGTCCCTAATGCGTCACACACAGAGAATGAATGTCTGAGAAACACACAACTCTAAGAGACACATCTAAAAATGGAACTGCTACACTAAGGCTCATAGAACCCAGCAGAACAGGGGTAGAAGGAACCCTAAAGCATCCCTCAACACTCACCGGCTGAACTTCCTAATGCAATAGGGTGTGATTCAAACAGAAAGCCAGAACTGGCCAAAAGTGTAGAGAAAGAGGCTGAAGAGTGTATGTCCTTGAATAGGACTCCGATATAAACTTCCACTATCAAGGGCTCAGGGATAATTGAAATAAATGGAGTGGAATGGTTTTAAGAGCCGGAGTTGCTGTATAAAGATAAGAAACAGGCTTTTAGGCTTCTGGGTTCATGTGATCTTATATCAGTGGTGTCAAGATCCACAAGACCCATGCAATCAATCAGACAAATCCCATCATTGAACTGGTGTGTAGCAGAGGAAATTTCCTCCCAGGACAAGGCCTACCCATATGTTCAGCTACACATTCAGCATCCCACAGTCTAGCCCCACTTCTGCTGTTTCCTAATACCCTATTACTATGTATAGCAAGGGAAATAATTCTCCAACTTCAGACTAGACCAGAATTTATTGAGATGACCTACAAAGTAATGGCTGAAAGTCTAAACTAACTGCAGCCAGGACAGCTTGGTTCCCTGTTCAATATGGCCACCATGAGTTCCAGTGTGAAACCCATGCACTCTGCCCTTGCTGGTACAATGGCAAGAGAGGGCCCTGCCTCATGTGGTGGGCCTTTTTTACATCTTTGCCCCCTACCAAATTTCAAGAATTCCAATGTCCAGTGCATCTTGCATGGGAAGGACAGCATCATGAAAGTGAGAAACTTGGGGAAACTTGCTGCAAGCTGAGTTTTGACATCAGCTCCTCCCATTAAGTACACAGATTCTCTTGGTGATAAGCCCATTTCAAAGAACAAAGAATTTGTCCTACATGGGCAAATGGGCATCATACCCCAACCATAGCCAGAGAATTATTGGCAGCTGATCTGGGAGAGGGAGAGTCGATCCACTTTAAGGGAGAGTATCTCTCTATACATTGACTAAACTCCAGTGGATCAACTGGAAATGACAGTTCATCCACTGTGGGACATCTGGGGACATAAACTTGATAGACCTTTAATAAATATGACAGAATGAATGAAATCCAGTAAGGGGGTGGGGCAACAGGGGGAGGTCCAGATGGGTGAAAGTTTATAAAGATTATTGAGAATTTCTTTTTTTTTTATTTAAACACACTGAATGAAAATAGGTTGAAGAAGAACATTAAGAAAGAATAAAAGTATTCCTGAAGTGAAATTAATATGATAATAAAATACAACAAAAACCTCTATGACATCTTAAAAGCAGTCCTACGAGGTAAATTTATCATTCTTAGTGGCTACATTAAAAAAAAAAATCGATGAGATTGGGTGTGTTCAGGGTTGTATCACTACAAAGAAAAATTTAACCCCTCAGAAGGAGATTGAAGAAGATATTAGAAGATGGACAGAACTCCATGCTCATGGATTGGAGGAATCAATATACGTAAAAATGGCCATCCTCCCCAAAGTAATATACAAGATTCAATTCAAACCCAATTAGAAATACCTGAACTTCTTCATCCAGACCTAAGAAAAAAATCCTAAAGTTTATAATAAGAGGAAACAAAGTACCTCCAGAATAGCCAAACCAACCCTGAGGTAAAAAGGGAGCAATACGGGGGGATCTCCATACCAGACTTCAAATTATATTACAGGGGCATAGTCACAAAAACAGCCGGTATTCGGCCAAAAACAAACCTTAAGATCAATGGAACAAAACTGAGATCAACTGAGCACATCCAATTTCAGCCATCCCAACATTGACAAGGGCCGAAGCAAGAACAATGGAGGAATAGAACAGCTCTTTAGTAAGTGGTGTTGACAAAACTGATCACAACTTGTAGAAAAATAAATTAAACCTCCTTACCTTCTCACCCTGTACAAAAATCAAGTCCAGAATGGATCAAAGACCTCATGTGAACCCAAAACTCTAAAGGTGATAGAAGAAAAGGTTGGCAGAAACTTACAACAAGACAAGGGTGTAGGAAAAGACTTTCTAAAATCAAACAGCATCTGTGCAAGAAATAAGGTCGACAAATGACAAGTGGGAGCTTATTAAACTCAAAAGTTTTCTGTACAGGCAAAAGAAACAATCAAGGGCAAGTGAAGAGGAAGCCCACAAAGTGGGAGGAAACCTTTCACTGCTGGATACATCCTGACAGAGCATTAACCTCCAGAATATATAAACTATTCAAAAAACAAGAAGAAAGACAAATTGGTTTTCTACTTAAAAGATGGAGCTAAACAGAGACTTCAACAAGTGAGGAATAGGAGGCTGAGAAACATTTAAAAAGTGTTCAACATGCACTAAAAATTAAGGAAAATGAAAATTAAAACACTTTAAGATACTATCCTCACACAGATAAGGCTGCAAGGATCAAGAAAAACAAAATGATAACAAATGGCTGGAGAGGTGTGGGGAAAGGTGAACATTCATCCACTGCTGGTGGGAATGCAAACTTGTACAACCACGTAAGGAAAACAGTATGGAGACCTCTCAAAAGACCTCAAAATGAGCTACCACTAACCCAGCTGTCCCACTTCTGGGTATGTATCCATCAGATTCTTCCTACAGTAGAGATACATATACAGCCATATTCATTGCAGAGCTCTCTTCACAATAGCGAAGATTTGGAACCAACTTGAATCCTCAACTGGCTGGCGATTGGATAGAGAAAATGTTGGTACAATCTACACAATGGAGTTCTATGAGCGGTAAAGAAAGACAACAACAAGAAATTCAGATAAATGGTGGAACTATAAGATATTATGTTGAGTGAAATACCACAGTCCCAGAAAAACAAACAGGCCACTGGTTTTGGCTTCATGTGGTGGATGCTAGCACCAATGACCCAGTCGTAAATATTCCTTATGGGGAGTGATGTATGTTGGAAGAACAACAACAACAACACAGAGAAAAGACTGAAACAATGAAGCTGACTAAAACAGTGAATCTGTTGAGGTGGGAGGGTTGGGAGGCGGGCAACAGGTTCTACATTAAGATTAATGTATAGTTGAATTGTGTGAGTTTAAACAGGTATAAATTTGCCCGAAACTTTGTCTACTATTTTATGCCTATTCTAGGTCTTAGTAAAAATAAAAGTCTATATAACCAAGCATTGGTTAAAAGGTTTTATTTAAAGGTAATACATTTTAGCTAATTTGAAATATAAATTGTATTCCACATCTGCTTCACTTATAATCTTGTTTAACAACTTTGGGGTTAATGGATACAAATAATCTCTATAATCTTTGTGTTAAACAGTATCATCCTGTAACATTTTCCTTCAACCTGTAGGATAAGTTAACCAAAAGAATTAAGTGGGCTTTCCAAATTAACAGCATACAGTCAATAATAAAGAGCTTAATGCAGAAAAGTTGGCCCAGCTTAAATATTAAAAGGAAGAAACGCCTCAGACTGCTACAGACACAAACATCTCTGTGGATCCTATTGTAACAACTATTTATAATGTGGCACCTATTGAACTTTACCTTTCAGGTGCCCACAAAGTTTAATATGAAGATTTCCCTAACTCCTTTTCATAGAACAAGAAAAACATGATGGTATGAAGTGTTTTCCCCTAAACTGTAACTAGAGCAACTATTATAAATTTCTTAAAAAAGCGTATATAAGTTGCCTTCTTTAATTGACTGATAGTCAGAGGAACTGTGAAAGGATAATTCCTATCTAGAGCCAAATTCAATATACTAAAATCTAATATAAGCTGGATAATATAAGCAAACTATATTAATACAGAAGCAGCTCTGGTGTCAGAAATCGATTATTCAGCCAAGGAGATGTTGGTTGGGGGATCCAAGCCCCCCCAAAATATAAAGGCATTTTTTTTGCCAGGACAGAAAGCTGGGATACCTACAAGAAGATAGACAGTAAGGCCCTGGATTGTCGAAGACCTGGTGGAAGCGTGGGAAAGACATATCGAGACCACACTTGCAAAATATCAGTTGGCCTCTGATGCCAGAGAGTGTTTACTTAAGTCCATAATCAATAAAGCAAATACGGTCCTCCTTGAGTCAAGCAAGACTCTCCGTCAGCACCAGCAACACCCCTTCTGCCTGGAAATACTGTGCCATCCCCGTGGGAGCGGCAAATGTCTGTATATCCCAAATTAATTGGCTATTAGCTTTCTACTTGGAGGAATAACCCTTGGATGATGCCACAAGCTTATATATCCCCTAGTGGTTAAGGAGATGTTACAAGCCCACAGTAAGACCTTGTCAGCCTTTAGTCCTGGGTGTACACCCCCAAGACTCATCCTATTGCCACGAGATCATCACATCTATCTTCAATTGCAGCTCTCTTCAGAATAGCAAAGAGCTGGAAGCAATCAAGTGTCTCTAAACCGACTAGGAGATAGTGATTGGTACAATATAACAATGGAATTCTATGCAGTGGTAAAAAAGATGACATCATGAAGCTTTGCAGGAAAATGGAGGAACTCCAAGAAAGCCATTATGCTAAGTGAAGATAACACAGCCCCAGAAGAACAAACGATGAAAAGGTATCCCTTATTTGTGGAAACTAGCACCAAATCCCTAGTTTAAAGGCAAACTGAGCAAAGTTAAAGGTTATATTTCTTTTCATCTGAAGGCAACTGTGCTGTTGTATTAATATGAATCCCTTAATGGGTCTAGAATTACCCTGACCACTTATTTTCAGATTTGATAATAGTGGTATATAGATGGAGGGTGTATATTCGTATTTAAAGTAATATAAGTAGAGGCAGGCGGATCTTTGGTGAGTTCAAGGCCGCCTGGTCTACAGAGTGGAGTTCCAGGACAAGCTCGGAGCTACAGGGAGACCCGTCTCAAAAAGACCAAAAAAAAAAAAAAATAATAATAAAGTAATAATAAAATTAAGAAAATCACAAGGAGCACTTAAAGACTTAGACAGCAAACTCTATTTTAGTTGGAAAGAGCAAGAACACGTGAACGCCAAAACTTCCGTAGATAAGAGAAATAAACAAAAATCATAGGAAGAATTAATGAAATAAAAATAAAGAAAACAGTACAAATAAATCAATGAATCTATGAGCTGATTATTTGAAAGATAAACAAGACAGAGAAACTCTTGGCATAGCTAACCATAAGAAATTAACAAAATCAGAGATTGAGAGGAAACATCACAACAGACATACAAAACATCCAGAATATTACAAAATATTCACATCTATATCCACTGAATTTGAAACAACGCTAATGAAAGAATTGCATGAATTTCTAAGATGTCATAGAACCAACCAAGTATAAACCCATAAGAGTTCAACAAACTTAAACAGAGCCAAATAACAAATGAAGAAAATTGACAACAGTAATACAAAAAATTCCAAATTAAAAGAAACTTAGTCCCAGAAGTCTTCATGGAAAAATTCTACCAGACATTAAAAGAAAGACAACACAAACAATACAGTTCAACTAAATTATTCAAGAGATAAGAAACAGAGGGAGAACTCTCAAACGTCCTCTATGAAGCCAGCATCAACTCTAACGACACCAAAACCAGGTAAAAGAATAACAACAAAGAAAGAAATTATAAGGCCCATATACTTAATGAACAAAGCTGCAAAGATACTCAACATGATCCCAGCAATGGATTATTTCGTCAAGGAGATGTTGGCCTGGGGATCCAAGCCCCCCCCCAAAAAAAGGTTAGGCTTCTTTACTGTAAACCTGGGATACCTGCAAGAAGAGAAGTGGTAAGGCCCCTGCTGTTGAAGACCTGAATGCAACATAGGAGAGATGTATTGAGATTGCACTTGCAAGAGTGCAGTTGGTCCCTGTGAATGGACAGAGAGTGTTACCAAAGCCACTAAACCAAAAAAGCAAAAATTGGTCTCCTTGAGTCAAGAAAAATTCCTCCGTCAGCATCAGCTACAACTCACCTACCTGTAAATACTATCAGCAGTGGCAGCACATGTCTGTATATCCCAAATCTAATTGGCTATTAGCTCTCTCCTTGAGGAATAATTCAATGGCTGATGCCACAAGCTTGTATTCTCTAATGGTTAGGAGTAGTAATGAGCCCTAGCAAGAAGACTTGTCCAATCTTTTACAGAAAAAATATAATCCATGGATTAAGCATAACACCCAAACATCTGTGTCTATCCAAAATAACCTACCATAATAATTTAGTACTGTTTTAAATACCTATATATCTATTTGCTTGGGCTTCATTAGTAGGCTCGAAAGGTTATACTGGACAAACTTCCCATGAAAGGAAACAGCCAGAACTGATCAGAGTCCAGAAACAAACATCTCCAAGAGAAAGTAGACTGTTTTGCTTCTAGTCCACCTGTACCTCTTTTATAAGCTAGGGAACAATCTGTGGAATAAGGGGGTGTGTTGGAATGTAAGGGCTGTGATGGGTGAATGGTGAAACTATAGCAACATAGACTGGACACTCTTTTTTGATCAACATGATTGTACAAAAAAGACCCACCAGCTGAGGTGTTGGGAGCCATGGGCTGTGGTGGGTTTGGGCACAACTGCTGCAAATTGGTGTCTATTATTAAAGATGTTGTAACTCATAACATTACTTATTGTTAAAAAAAATAAAAAATATCAGACCTTTGGTGCAACCTCCGAAGGTAAGTTTTTCATTAGGACTCATTATCAACTTTTGTTAACAAACACTGTCACCCTGCCACTGGATGGTGGGGCTGTAGGTGTTATTGGGCACAACAGCCTGCAAGATAGTTTTGACGAAGGATGCTCTGTACTCATGGATATCACTTATAGGCTAAATTGAAAAAAAAAAAACTGAGGAGAAAGATGCAGGACAGTTATGGCAAGAATGCATGATCTGGGATGCTGGGGGGCGGGGAAGGGAAAAGCCTGAACTTGAATTGGAAAAAAATGTATGAAATGCACAAAGCATCATAAAAACTTTAATAATTAAAAAACTCCATCACACAGCACATATAAATATCCAACTATAGATTCCAAATACAGTCATAACTCCACAACGTAGGATTAAAGACAACCGATACAAAGGAAGCCTTTGACAAAATCAGCAAGCATTCACGTCAAAAGTCCCAGAAGGATCGGGGGCTGGAAGAGAGCTCGCCTGTTAAGAGGGCTGAACTGCTCTTGCATAAAACCTGGGTTTGATTCCAGCACCTTGGCAGCTATGAACCATCTTCTACATCAGTTCCAGGGGAATACTTGATGGCTTCCCTGACTCCAGGGCATTTCATCGACACAGGTGCACCAACCTACTGCAGATGTACACTCAATTACACAAAAAATAATAAATTAATTAATAAAATTGGCTGAGAAGGAATTGGTCTGGAGGAAACATTCCTCAAAATCTATCAAAGCATATGCATCAAACCACAGCCCAACATGGTTCCAAATGGAGAAAAGCTTTATACATTTCCATTAACATTAGGGATGAGACTAGGTTTTCTGCCATTTCTACCATCTAAACTCTTTTTCAATATAGTGTTTGAAACCCTTTCAAGAGAAATAAGACAAGAGAAGGAAATTAAAGCAGTACTAATTTTAAAAGAAGAGGTGAGATAATTTCTATTTGCAGACAATATGGTACTATACAAAAGTGATTTCAAAATTTCTCTCCACCAGAAAACCGGCTAGAAATGATCAAACACTTTCACTAAAGCATTCAAGTTAATAAAATATTAATTTTAGTGCCCCCACAAATCGGTAAAGGGCTCCTTGCCTCCAAACTGGATATTGCAGGAAGAGAGGTGATTAGGCCCTGCTGTGTTGAAGACCTGCATATAAACATGGGAAAAGAATGTATGAGACCACGCAAAGCTATCAAAGGTTCAGTGGCCTGGTTGCCAGAGAGTGTTACCAAACCACTAAACCAATAAAGGAAATCTAGGCATCTTGAGTCCAAGAGACTCCTCCCAGTCACACCAACTACACCTCATCTGCCTGGCAATACTGTGCACGCAGTGGTAAGCCATATGTCTGTATATCTCCAAATCAATTGCTATATACTCTCTCTTGGAGGGTAAAACTCACATGCTGATCCCACAAACTTACATCTCTAATCGTGTCAGGAGATGTTATAACACACGAGTAAGACACCTGCATACATTACATGAAGAAAACTAGTAATCTATGAATTAACATACCATCCAAAGCATCTGTGTATGATACCAAAGTAACCTACCTAACATAACAATTAGTTAACTTGTTTATAAATACTCTATAATCAATTGTGTACTGCATTTATAGATCAAAAGCTATATATTACTGTTTAAATACTAAATATGTTAATTGGCATGTGCTTCTTAAGTATGGATCGAAGGTTATGCCTGGACAAGCTGGCAGCCCATGAAAGAAAACGCCAGAACTGACTAGAGACCAAGACATCAGCTCCAGAGAAAGTAGAAGTGGTTTTTGCTTCTCACTCACTTGTGCCCTATTCTAAGCCTAGGGAACTCAATCTGCAGAAGAGGGGTGTGGTAGAATGTAAGGGCTTTGATTGGGGTTATGGTGAAACTACAACAATTAGACTGGACACTCATTTGATCACTTGATTGAACATACAAGCCCCCCCACCCCCTGCGGATGTGGAACCCATGGTGTGTGAGTTTGGGCACAAACTGCTTGCAATTGTTTTACATGAAGGATGCTTGACTTACAAATTATCACTTATTGTTAAAAAAAAATGCAAACAAAAAAAAACAAAGCAGAGAAAGATGGCAGAAACTTCATGCAGAATGCATGTCTGGGATGGGTAGGGTGGGGTGGGTGGGGAAGGAAAGGGGATATATGCCTGAACTGAATTGGAAAATGATTGATGAAATACACAAACATCAGATAAAAAAAGTTAAAAATCAAAAAAAATATTTAAGGTTATGATTGAGAGATAAAAAAATAAATAAAATAAAATAAATTTAAAAAATTAACTAAAAAAATTAGCCTTTCTATATACCAACAACAAGCAATCAGGAAAAGCATACCAGGAAACACTCCCATTCATAATAACCACAAAAAGTAAAGTATTTATGAATAAACCCAACCAAGGATATTAAAAATCTCTTAAGTGAAAAATTTCAAATCTTTATAGAGGAAGACACTAGGAAATGAAAAGACCTGGTGTGCTCATGGATTGGTAGAATCATATACTGAAAATGACCGTCTTACCAAAACAATCTATAAATTCAATCAAACGTGAAAAAAATACATGCAACATTTTTCACAGAGCTAGAAAAAGGTCATCCAAAAATTCATATAGAACGAAATATGACCCTTGATAACCAGAATAATCTGGAGCAAAAAGATGAATGCATCATCATTCCAGATCTCTGGTTATATTACAGAGCTGTAGTTTTAAAAACAGCATGGAACTCTCACAAAAATAGACACATAGATCAATGGAACACAATTGAAAGTCCAAACATGAGTAAACAATGGAGAAAAAACAGCCTCTTCAACAAATTGTGCTAGCAGAATTGAATCTACCTATAGAAGAATGAAATTGGATCTGTATCTGACTCTCTGAACAAAAGTCAACTCCAAGTAAATCAAAGACCTCAATGTAAAATCTGAAACTCTGAACTGCTAGATGATTTACAAAGGCAATACCCTTAAAGATGTAGGCAGAAGGCAGAACTTTCTTTTTTATATTTTTGGTTTCTTAGTTCACTGTTGAATCCTGGCTCGGCAGGCTTGAACTCACGTTTTCTGCCTCTGCCTCTGATTGGGATAAAAGGCATACACCACCAAGACAGTGAAGGACATTCTTTTTTTTTTTTTAATTAATTTTTATTGATGCTTTGTGCATTTCATACATTTTTCCATTCAGTTCAGGCTTTTCCCTTCTCCCAACACCCACCCCATCCCAGATCATTGCATTCTCCATACTGTAGCGTGCACTTTTCTCAGTTTTTTTTTTTTTTTTTCTTTTTTTTTAGTACAAGCTCCTTCATGCTAAACCTACTGCAGCTGTTGTGCCAACACTACAGCCCCACCATCCAGTGGGGGTGCAGGTTGTTTGTTCAATCAAGTTGATCAAATGAGTGTCCAGACCAACATTGCTGTAGTTTCACCATTCACACCCAATCGCAGCCCTTAATTCTACACGCCCTTCTTCCGCAGGTTGTTCCCTAGGTTAGAAAGGGGCACAGGTGGATGAGAGGTAAAACAGTCCACTCTCTCTGGAGCTGTTGACTTGGACTCTGGTGGAAAGGACATTCTTAATTGGACATCAGTGGCTCATATATTAAGTTCAACAATCATTAATGGGACCTCATTTAGCTGCAACACTTCTGTACAGCAAAAGTTCCAAACAAGGAAGTGAAGAGGAAACACATTGGATGGAATAAAGAGTGACAGAAGATTAATGTCCAAAATATAAAAAGAACTTAAAAACAAGTAGTAATAATATTAAATGCCCAGTTAAATGATGGGCTATAGATATGAACAGAGAATTCTCAAATTTAGAAATAAAAATGGCTAAGAAACATCATAAAAACTGCTCAACATCCTTAGTAATTAGAACTATACATATAATAAAAACACTTTAGGGGCTGGAGAGATGGCCTAGCAGTTAAGAGCGCCGACTGCTCTTGCAGAGGACCAGGGATTGATCACCAGCACCCACATGGCGGCTTGAGAACCATCTTTTAACTCCAGTTCCAGGGGAATCTGACAACTCTCTTCTGACCCTCCGTGTCATTGCAACAACACGGGTGCACAAACCTACAGCACACAGTAACACTCATACACATACAAAATAATAAATAAAAAAAAAAAACAAATAAGCTCTTAAAAAATAAATAAAACCACTAAATAAGCTATTAAAAAATAAATAAAAACACTTTAGAATTCCATCTTACCCTAAGATCAAGACAACAAAGGACACCAAATGCTGGACAGGAGGTGGAAAAGGAGAACACTCATTCACTGCTGGTAGGAATACAAACTATTGCAGTCAATGAGGAAGGCAGTGTGGGAAACTATCAAAAAAATTAAAATGAACCTACTATATGACCCAGTTATGCAAATCATTGGCATGTAACCAAGGCACTCATCATACTCTAAAGATACCTGTACATCTATGTTTGTTCCTGCTTTCTTCACAATAGCTGAGAAATGGAAACAACCTAAATGTAGCACAACTGACAAATGAATAATGAAAATGTGGTACATCTACACAATGGAGTATACTCAGCAGTAAGAAACTGAAAGTATGAAATTCACAGGTAAATGGAAAAGAGTGTTATATAAAGTGATGTAACATAAAGGAAGAAAACCAGGTGATGTTAAGTCTCTCTCATTTGTGGACTGTAAATCCAATCTCTTATACAGGAGTCTATATCCTGATGTAACACCAGTGGTCAAGAAAATGGAAAGAATACATGGAAGTAAAGCCAAATAAAGAACCCAACAGTGGGGGACAGTAAGGAATAGATGTAACAAGGGGAGAAGTGGTAAAAGTGGTAATGTTTGAACTGGCAGAAGTAGGATGGAGAGACAGGTGGGCAAGGGAACTCAGGAGATAGGGAGGCTGGTGATAATGGGTGTACTAGGGCTGGGAAAAGAAGAGGGATTGGGACCTTGGGTGGTCTGGGAAACCAAAGGCTAATGTGATGCTCCCAAAACCCCATGAGAAATGGTCATGAATTGTCTCAAAATTAATGAAAAGGTATACCTGGGAACAGTATGGCAAGGAGCACAGTGCCAGAGAGTAGAAATCTCCCTTTGAATGGTAGTTGACAGTGATCCAAGAGACTCTCATAATAACACAGGCTACCCCCAAAGCTCTTGATTATCTCCCAGAACTAGAAAATAAGACCCTACTTCCAAGACAAGACATTGTTCAGAAATAAGACTTAGAGTAATGGAGCAGGAACTGACCTGTAAAGCTTCTACCTGAAGTTTAGAGCTCAAAATACTATATAATTTCCACACTGCTGAGGGAGAAAATAAATCAAGGTACAACTCCAACCTAAAGCCCAATAACCATAATGACCTGTAGAGCAAACTGTGTTTATTGGTACAGTATTGGCACTACAATCTGGAGGATATTCAACATCTATCTAATTAGAATTAAAACTCTCTCAATGGGAGTGAACTCATGAGTGACACAACAACATCAACCAAATCTACATGGCCGGAAAGGACATAGATCCTTGAGAAAATTCTATCAATTTCATATCTCTAGAAAATTTCTTACCATATAATAAACATGGGATCTTATATTTATACCAATCATCAAAGAAGCTTCTCTTAGTAACAGATTGAGGCTATTGGAGAATCTCCTAACTGGTCAGACACAGAAAATATACAACTGAAAGATGCCCAATCCTAGGAGACAATTCTACAGTTGAACTTAGCACCTAAAACTTGTGAAACATAATGGAATGAGGGGCAGAGTTAACATAATTGCATCCTCCAATTTTCACCAGTGAAGTTTCATCCATTAAACAATAGATTGCAATGAAAATAGTAGGGCACAGCTGGTCATGTTTCAAAGAATGGGAGCCTCCAGAGTGTGTATCTCTGGATATGACTCCTACATTAAACCTCACCCACCCATGGCTTGAGGTTCATTGTGGAAGACGGGGCAGAAAGATTGTAAGAGCCAGAGATTCTAAAAAGAAAAATAAATTATGCAGCTCTTTAGAAAGGAAAAAAAAAAGATGGATACTTAGAATTATCCAAAGGACATTAGAGGTTAAACAAGAATGCATAATGCTTATCCTCCACTCATTAGGGAATTGGCTGGCTCCTGATTTCCTTTCTTATGGCTCTTTTCCCTTGAAATTTTACTGAACTTTTAAACATGACTCACACAGGTTTGGTATTACTAATGCTTTTCTCTTTGAACCTCATCTTATCTTTGAATTTTCATTCTTCTCTTCTAAAACTATAGTTTTCATTCATTTCTTGATGCCAAGGCTAGTATAGGTCAGTTGATACACTGTCTTTTTCTTGGATGGACATTGAACTAGGGCTAAAGCATTTAGTTTGGTTAAAAATATTTCCCCTGGGAGATACCCTGTGAAGTTGTTACAACTCAGAATAGATGGGGAACTGAAAGTCTCAGAACATGCAGTTTCTCTCCCTTTTAAAACTATTCATTACCAAAACACCTTGCAAAGCCAGCACAATTTGCTTAGCCAAGTTAATAAACAAAGTGGAGTAAATTCCATTTGGAGAATGAGCCAGGAAGAACTAGTTATGAGTCATTATGAGCCTTGAAGAGCTTTCAGGAGTGCAAGGAAAACCTCAGCCATTGCCACCTAAGCTGGAAGAAGATATGAAAACTTTCCAGTAAGTTCTTAGAAAACACAGTATGCATCCTAACTGATATATTACTTACTATCTCTCAGTCTAGTATTTAAAGAGATAAGTTTAATTGTCTAAAATTAGGTGATAATTATGTGAACAAAAAACTAACTCCAAATTACCTGGCAGTAGATCTAGCTGTTGACACTGATCCTATCTTATAAATTAGTCTAATAGAATGGACAGTGTTACCTTCCAAACCTGAAAAACTCATAAGTACCAAGCATCCTAAGGAGGCAGGAAAGTCTTCTTGGATAAAAATATCAAGTCTGATATACTCATGACACAGTCACTGATAAGAAATAGTATGAAGATAAATATCATTAGGAGAAAATGTAAATATAGGTTCTAAAGAACCAAAGATGAAGTTTCCCATATTTTTATAATGCCTACATATATACATATGAAAATTATGTTTATATTTTTAAGCCATGGTTTGTCAAGTTTCCATTGTGTCATTTAGGAATCTGATGACTTATAAAATTGACCAATAATTAATTATTTTAAATTAGATAATTCAGAATTTTGTGTGTGTGTGTGTGTGTGTGTGTGTGTGTGTGTGTGTGTGTGTGTGACTGTGTGTTGAATACAGTGCTGAAAACTAAATTCAGGGCCCGACAAACACCTTATTATTGAACAAAATCCTCAAACACAGAATTACATCATGAAATGTAATTGGCGCTATTAACCGTGAGACCATCCCCATCAAACAGTTTTATTAAAAAAGAAATCCAGGGAAAATAGTGGTTCTGACATTTGAGTGAAAATTGCGTTGAAAGAACACTAATTTAGTTCTTTAGAAAGAAAAAAAAAGCAAATAGAATTTAAATATTCTTGAAAGAGAGAAAGAACAACATTTTGGTCTAGATTTTTTCTTTTTAAAACATTTTACATTCGTTTTCTTTGAAACAGATTTAAAAATATCCCAGGGTGTCCTCTAACTCACTATCTATCTGAATTTGACCAGATGAATCGCCTTCCCTGTCTATACATCCCAAGTAAAGAGATTACACTTTGCACTCATATGCATAGCTGACAGTGTACTAGAGATCAAACCCAAACTTCATGCAAGCTAGAAGAGTACTCCACTACCTAAGCTAGAACTCAAGCCCTTGTAGTTTATTTCTAAATAATACTGGTAACACTGATTTTTATTACTACAGTGATGATACTTCACCTTAATATAACAGCAAATGAGGTTTCTTTTGTTTCACTTGGCTGTTCTCCACTAAGTGCTTGGAATGATCTTTTTATTTGTTTAACTTTGAAAAATGGAGATCAATCTTTCTTAAACTGTAAATTAATACATGCCTTTCTCTTCTTAAAAATATTCTAACTTTATAAAATATATTTTAAGAGAAAATAAATCCAGACAACTTATCAACAGTTTTGATATGGCATCAGGTCTCATACACATGCCTGGTTTTCTCTTTTGTTCTCACCATGATACACTTGTATTGATCTCTCTAATGTCCTTAGAATCAATGAGTTCAGGAATCCACCATGAACAGGAACTCATGACTTTTCAACTCCATCCTGAACAACATATTAAAAATAAAATGATTAAAAAAATAAATAAATTAAAATTATTCACCAAATTTTACATAAAGGGATCATATATTTTAGAAAGAGAAAAGTTATTTAGAGCAGCTGGGCATGGTGGCACACGCCTTTAATCCTAGCACTCCAGAGGCAGAGGCAGAAGTATCTTTGTGAGCTCAAGGCCAGCCTGGTCTACAGAGTGAGTTCCAGGACAGCTGTGGCTACAGGGAGACCCTGTCTCCAAAAGACAAAATCAAAACAAAACAAAACAAACAAACAAAAAAAAACCCTGAAAAAACATGCCTACCACCTGATCCAGTCATACCACTTCTGGGTATATACCAACAAGTCTCATCCTATTGCAGAGATACTGGCACATCTAGGTTTATTACAACTCTCTTCACAATAGCAAAGATCTGGAAGCAACCCAAGTGTCCCTCAACTGATGAGTGGATAGAGAAAATGTACATCTACACAATGGAATTCTATGCAGTAGTAAAGAGATGACATAATGAACTTTGTAGGTAAATGGATGGAACTGGAAGCCATTGTGCTAAGTGAAATAACAGTCCCAGAAAAAGACAAATGACAAATGGTATCCCTCATTTGTGGATGCTAGCAGTAAATCCCTAGTTGAAAGGCAAGCTGAGCAACATTAATGTTATATTTCTTTATATATAACACAATGCTATATTTTATAAAGCAATTGTGCTGTTATAATGTGAATCCCTTAATGGGCTCTAGAAGTAACGTACTATTTATTTTCAGAATCTATAATTGTGATATATGGGTGGAGGGTATGTATTCACCTTTTAGAGTTATATGAAAATTAAAGGGAAAATGTGAACACTTAAACGTATTTTGTGCTGGTAGTTTATAGTTCTTGAGTCATGCGTGACCACATTCCACACACTGTTCTCTCTCTGCAAGCTTCAAGGCTGTCCCCTGCCTGCAGGCAGAACACCTCTCTGCTTAGCTCTGGCAAGGTGGGGGGGGTCATGGGGAGGTTACCCCACGGAATAGAAAGACAAGGAAAGACAAGGACAGACATATCAGACATAGACTCAGAGGGCAAGGTCTGGGAGAATAGACTCTCTTTTTATTCATGTCAGCGGTGTGCTTATATACCAAATGTTACAGTGCTGTGGGCAAGGAAGTGGGGGAAGGGCAGATGGAAGGGAGGGGAGAGCCACCTTGGCTCTAATCAGGGGTTACAGAGCTCCTGTTTGTGCAACAAGTAAACTAGAGGTGACATATTGGCTCAATACCTCAAGGGAAGGGGATATCCGGTCCTACTACTTTGCAGAGGTAGGTGAGGTGAGAAAACATTGTAATATCCCAGACCTTCCGGAGCTACAGATAATTCACTGGGAAAACTGAAATTCCCACAGAGATATCAGGTAATTCTTGGAGGTTTTTCAGGACAGGTCTTACAAGTTCTTTCCTAAAACCAGGCAAAGTTTCATTCCTACAATTTTGGAATTAACATGCAGTTTATTTTCAGAGGTCCTAATTTTGGCATATATGTCATGTATATATAGGCATATTTTGGGGCAATCAAAATGGGACGTTAAACAAAGATAAGAGGACTGGGTCAAAGAATTGATTGAAACAGTTAACTTCTGCCCAAACAATAAACTTCTGAAGAGAAAAACTTTAAAAAGACTGAGAAAAAGATACAAGACATTTATGGCAGAATACATGATCTGAGGTGCGGTGGGGTATGGAAAGTGGAATGTGCCTAAATTGGACTTGGAAATGATGTACAAAATACATACAAAAAACATCAATAAAATATTTTATAAAATTTAAAAAAAGCTTGATGAGCTAGTATTTAGCTTGGATGTTGCAACATGAGTTCTGATGAGGGGCTTGGGGCATTAGGGGGATGGTTTTGACTCAGAACCATTGCATGAGATTTACAAATGCTCAATAAATTATAAATAAATAAATAATTTTAAGAAGATACATAGATTCTCATTTATTTCTATTTCACTTATATTTCTTTTTTTTTATTGATGCTTTGTGTATTTCATACATCATTTTCCAATTCAGTTCAGGCATATATCCCCTTCCCTTCCCCCCACCCCACCCCTACCCATCCCAGATCATGCATTCTGCCGTAACTTTTCTGCATCTTTCTCTGCTTTTTTGTTTTGTTTTGTTTTCATTTTTTTAACAATAAGTGATAATTTGTGAGTACAAGCATCCTTCATGTAAAACCAATTTGCAAGCAGTTGTGCCCAAACCCACACAGCTCATGGGTCCCACCATCCAGCAGGGGGGGCTTGTATGTTCAATCAAGTTGATCAAATGAGTGTCCAGTCTATATTGTTGTAGTTTCACCATTAA
>VZQC01014451.1:1456882-1570580 GCA_009823505.1 Rhizomys pruinosus
GGGGTGGGGGGAAGGGAAGGGGATATATGCCTGAACTGAATTGGAAAATGATGTATGAAACACACAAAGCATCAATAAAAAAAAAGAATATACACTTAGAAAAAAAATAAAAATAATAAAAAAAGATGTGAAGAAATAAATTTGAATCTTACATTCACAGATGTGGTAGAGCATAGCACAAATGTATAGGATTCTACTTAGTATGAAAGGAAATTGTTTATAAGACTCCTAAGAAGGCCAAATATTTGTGTTAAGTGGCATGTTCCCAGTTGGAAGTTTCCTGTTGGTTCCTGACTAGTAAAGTCTCTAATTAGAGGTAATTGGCAGCTTCTAGTGATTTTACCTAGAGTTTTATTTTACTGTAAACATAAGTTGCTTTTAAATAACACAAAAATTGCAGCTGTCTCAGCTCAATGGTTTCCCAATCAATTATTTTAATAACATAACAAATGCCTTCACCCTGGTTTCCAAAATAATAGAAAGTATATTGATTTTCAAACAAACTGCATGGAGAATAAGAAGAGTGTAGATCATAGAAAGTATGTGGAGTCACAGCAGGGCTCATTCTACATTTTAACCTCTGCCACCTGCTGCTAGATCATTCTTTTTCTTAACATCTTCTAAAATAAAAATGAAGGAAATACATGGTTTCCAATAGCTCCAGTCTCATAAATAAGTCAGTAGAAGGGTTGTCTTTCTATAAATACAACTCTTAAAATATGAGGACATGACTTTGATTTTATTCATAGGGAGTAGTAATTTGTAGGTTACTTTTCTGCCTATATCCTCATTTCATTATTATTTATCTTCTGCCATTATAAAATGACTTGAAAATTGCTTTCCTTTCCCTATTCTCAGTGGGTTGTAGAATGTTACTATTTCTTAATTATTTTGAAATAACCTTCCATTGAAATCACATGTCCTAGTTTTTTTGATGAACACATCTCATTTATTAACTTCAATACTTTTATTGAGATAGAAATACATTTTTATTTCTTTCAGTATAATTTTCTAGTGTATTTCAATTACTTAATTGTTTGAGCTCCTTGCTGAAGTAATAAAATATTTTTGTATGTAATGGACTTTGCTACTTTTTAGTATCTCTATCACCTGTGGTTAGGTGATGTTCTCTTTTTGATTCCTAACAGGGTAATTTTTCCATATCCATTTCATTGTGTGTGCTATGTATGTGTATATAGACATGTGTGCATGTGTGTGGATACATACATGAAGGTGTACATGTGGAGGTCCCCTGCTGATGGCTGGTATCATCTCCTTGCACTCTTTCACCTTATTTAGTGAAGCACCTTCTCTCAATCAAATCCACATCTTTTTGAGATGGCTGGTTGCCCTAGCCAACATGCTCCAGGGATCCTCTGTCTAAGCTACTGAAGTCTGGAAAAACAGGCAGGCTGTCTCAGACACCCAGCATTTAAATAAGGTTCAGGGGATTCAAACTCTTGTGCTCATACTTGAACACAAAGAATTTTAACCACTGAGTGATATCCACAGCCATGATATGGATTTTTTATCATTTTTATGTTGTGTTTGCCTTCTTGGCCAATGTTTGCAATTTTATTAAACTTTTGAAAAACCTAATTTTTTAATACATTGATATTTCTAAACTGAAAGTTTATATGATGAATTTAAGGCCTTACTAATCCCCACAGGCTCATGGCCTTATAAAATGCAACATGCATTTAATGTAGTTTCAAAAGTCCATAGAGTCTTTATCGGTCTCCATACTATTCAAAAGTACAGAGTCCAAAGTTTCTTCTAAGAGTTATAGTTGTCTCTTAACTATAAGAATCCATCAAATCCAAGGACAAATTACGTACTACCAGCATATAATGCAACCAAATACACTCTTCCATTCCAGAAAGGAGAAATGGGAGCATGTGAGGAAACACTGAACACAACCAGGCTGTAAACCAGCAGGGCAAAACCCGAATCCCGGAGTTCCATGGCCATCTTCTGAGAATTTACTTCCAAAGGGGTTAGAAGACTCAACCACTCAAGATTTCCTGCATGCAGCATACATTTCTCATTTGGTCTGATACCACTCTCTGTCTGAAGTTCTTGGAAGATGTCTCATGGCTCTAGCATCTCTAATGGGTTAGAGTCTCTGCTGCCAAAAAGGCTTTGCCTTCATACCTTCAGGAAATGGTCTGTCTGGGCTGCTTGACCTGTCCAGAGCTTCTATGTGCATATTGTCTGTTTTCAGTGGCTTTCTGAAGTCATGGAAGAAGCAATGATCCTTTTACTGTTGCATTTTTCATGCTTCTAAAGCCAGCAGCACTTAAACTCCATGCACTACCACATTCTGCTGGCACTCTGTGATGAACCCTGATCTGCTTCATCCACATTAGAAGCTTTTCTATGCTTTGTTTCTAGGAGCAGAAAACTACTCAGCCATTTTCTTTTCTCAAATCCAGGCTTACCTGGGGGTAGGCTTCCGATGAAGATATTCTTCCCTTGGTTAAGTGCATATCTCTAGGCCTCTCCTTAATAGCTCCTTATCAAAAAAGATTCTTTCATTCAGTAAAAACTTTGGCCCAACATTAATCATCCTAGTGCTCTTTTTCAAACTGTGCATTTTGTTTTTCTTTCTGCCCCATTTTTTCACATTCATTGTAGATCTCTATAATATTCACTATTAATCACTGAACTACTGATTCTATGTTAAACTGCAATGATATTTACTTTGCCTAAGAAATTAGTCCCTTACATTTCAGCTAGCTTCAACAAGTTCTTGGGCTGTGAGCAAATGGCAGCCTGACACTTTGCCAAAACATCCAAGTTGCTATTTAAGTCCTTATTTCCCTCTGTAGTTGGTTCCCAGTACTACTTTCTTCTAGGTTCCTACTAGAAAGGCCTCTTAAGCTCTGCTTACAGTATTCTCCTGCTTTTCTATTCCAAACTCCTTAAATTTTGACATTCCTCCAAAAAGCCACATGGTCAGTTTTCTCACATCGACACTTGCTTCTCGTTATAATTTCTTAGTTACTTTTCTGTTACTGTGATAAAACACAATTTAAGTTTGTGCTTTCTGTTTCCAGGAGTGACAATTCAAAATGGCAGAGGTGGAAATCTTCTAATACTTGAAGCCTACTGGGCAGGGGGTGTTTGTTATTCCCATTCAAAGCTTCACAAGATGACACATGTATACATTTCAATTTGCCAATTATATTCATAGTATGTAAATACTTTAATCTTTATGAATTTTTGCCAAATATTCTAATAAATTCTGTCATAGGAGTGCAATAACCCCATGCATAATTATGGGTTTACTCATTGCTATTGTTATTCTATTCACTTTTTCTTTTTATATTAATGCATATTTATCAATAATATATAATAGTAATAGTTTCTTGAAGGCATTATCTAATCACCGTGTAAGGGTTTCCTTAAAAATGATAAGATTCTTTGTTCTAAACTTCATCTTTTTAAAAACTTAGTTTCTTTGCACTTACTAATTGAACGACTGGTTGATTATTTAATTGATTGTGGTAAAGATGTCCAAACCCAGGGCCTTGCATACATAAAGCAAGTACTCTCAATTAATCACCAGTGTTCCCAGTATGTTATGTTTATTTTTTATCTTTTAAAATATTAATTTTTATTTTCATCTATTTATGTGTGTGCACGTGTGTGTGTGTGTGTGTGTGTGTGTGTGTGTGTGTGTGTGTGTGTGTTTGTCTGTGCAGATGCCTAGGGATGCCAAACAAATTGTCCCATTCTCTGAAGCAGGGAACACGGGTGGTTTTGAGCCATTGAACTCTAGTCCTCTGATTGAGTGTCACACATTTTTTTTTGTTTATTTTTACTTTTACTGCTTCATTTTTGAGAATTTCAAAGATTAGAAATTTGTTTGGATTACTTCAATCCCCAAATCCTCGTACATCCTTTCCCAACTTCCTCTCAATCTCTTGTCATTCTCTTTGATCTCCTTAGGATTTTCTCTGACAGCCACATGTATACCAAGGTATGTGTACACCTGCACACACACACACACACACACACACACATATACCACACACACATATACATACACACTAAATCAAAAAAATTTATGTTCTTGAAAACACAATATGATTTTGTTAAGTGTGGAAATATTCCAATGTCGTTTAAAGTGAAACATTGGGAATATCACATTGATGAAATTATTGATAATTTTCATCTGAATTAATTATCAGATTTTGGTTTTCTCTTTATCTTTGCTATTGTTATTTTCTTATGACCTGTTCATTTCCCCTTTTATATCATTTGGATATTTTTAGCATTCCACAGGAGCTTATAGTATAACTTTAACTTCTTCCTGTTTAGTTACCTCTTTATATTGAAAACTATTTACTTAACTTGTCTACACCAGTTAATAGTTTACTATTTTGGAGGAAACATGGAAGATTTATGATCATACAGGTACCTTGCCTCTCTGTGTGCTATAGTACACACTTTTCTACATCTAATATATAAATAACTCAATAAATACTATAAATTTTTGAAGATTGATTGATTTATCTGTCAATAAAAATAACACATTTCTCACCTCAAAAGGGCTTATTCTGGAGCAAAATATGAGTGACTATAAGCCCTGAAACAGGGATTCAGTTTTGGTCAAATTCCATGTGCCAAAGTGAAAGCCGTTTCATGAAGTTCACATAGTAAAACAAAGAAAATTCACAAATCAATACGCTTTTCAAATACATTGGTGGAAACATGAGGTAGGTGGTTTCAGCAAAAGAGAAATATCAACAGTAGTCCTCAGTTGCTAACTGATGATACTCAGCTTTCTGGCTGGTGGGAGCAAGGGTTTAGTTGTTATGTTCCAAAGGTTTATTTTCATCTGTGACCAAGGGTGTTAAGTCAAAAACAAAGATGGACAAGGAGTAGCTGTATAGGGGGTTAAAGATGGCCTAAGATAAATGTTAATTAGGCCCTGGACATGCAAAATTCCAAACGCTTCACAATCCCTTGATCACTTTTCGCTGGAAATTCAATTCAAGTTTAATGCAGGTTTTGTTGTTCTTGTTGTTTGTTTGTTGTTTGTTTTTGTTTTTCTTGCAACTTTCATTCATGTATGTCTCTATATGTATCTCTGTGAGTGTATATTGCCCAGGTATGTGTGGGTACATATGCGTGCAGGTACACGGAGGCTAGAAGATAGTGTCTAGTCCCTTGTAGTTGTAATTTTAGGGATTTCTGGGGCATTTGGCTTATTGAGTGTGTTCTGAGATCTGAACTTTTATCCATGATTGCCCAGAAAGCACTTAATTGATGAGCCACCTCTCCAGTTCCTCTAGTAAAACTTTTAGGAACCAGACATATTCTAAATTTTAAGAGGAAATATATATTGCAGTTTGTATCATCTATATCCATACTTATCATGTATCTATTACTTCATTTTCTTACCATTTGTCACCAATCATCACTTATCTACCTTTCACCTCTTACATTCTACTGTTAATCTATCATATACCTATCATCGAAAAATTATCTATCATTTAATTATCTATTGTCTGTATTTATATTTCTTTCATTTCCCAATATGACTTTTAGTGCATATGGATTTTCAGAATGTATAATGGTTTCCTTTGATTCCATTAAATATATTGTTTTACCAAGGTTATACCATTATTGCTGAAAAATCTTCAGTCATTTGGACAGTTGTTCTGTGTTTATTTGCTTTACTTGAAAGATATGTTGATCTTTTATCTGAAGTTTGTGAAAAATTTATCTGGAAGAAGTTTTCTTTGTGTTTATGAGTTTTTGAACTGCATTTTGGCATTAGTGTATATCCTATGAGTTTCCAAGGTCTAATGGGAAAATTATCATGTTTTGGTCTTATCACCGAGGACATTAAGACACAGTTCATTTCTTTTTTTCCTTTATTTATTTTACATATTGACTTTTTTCTATTGACATTTCATTAAGTCCACTGGCTCTTTTCTCTGCTATTGAACACATTCACTATAAATTTTTACTTCAGATACAGTATTTTCCAGCTATAAAGCTTCCATTTAGTTCTTTTTTACAGTTTCTAGTTTTCTGCTGAAACGTATCTTTCTATCATTTTAAGACCTTTTACTTTTGCCTCAAAGAACATGGTAGAAACTGTTTCAAAGTTTATGTCTGATGATTCCAATAATTGGTCACTTGATACATCTTGGACTCCACAGTGGTTTATTTCAGGAGAAATCTAAAATAAGATTTGTTCTGCTTTGTTTTGCTTTCTTTCACTTTTTAGGATGGAAACTTGTTACTTTGCAAATTCTGGCCTTGAATTCATGATCTCAACCCATCCTGTCATCTTCCTGGCAGGGTTGCTCAGAGGAATACTAGGTCCTACCATCTTCCTGGCTGGCCCATGATGGCTGGCATGAACTACCACATCTGGATTGGGCATTTTTCATATGGTTTCTCAATAACTTAGATTCAAGTGATTTATACTATCTGAAGGAATCAGACAGGATAGGTTATGGTAACAATCTCTCTTTTGGCCTAAATGAAATATTGTTATTAGAGTACTTTAGGTCAAACCTTGAGTCCCTGCAGCCATAACAAGCTAGGTTTGGCCATCTGCCCAATAAAGTAATATTGCTATGTAGAAAAGGGATATTGATTTAATGTGGACAGGAACATGAGATCCAGTGGCCACTGCAAGTCTGTCATTGGAGTTCAAAGGCATAATTAAGAAGTCCTGGACATAAGAGGTTCTGCCCATTTTTATTGTCTTGTCTGGCTTGCAGGTGTTTGGACAAATTAAAACTGTATATTCTCCCCCGGAGACAAGGTTCTCCACTGGTTGGCATACTAGGACTTTACCCTTGTCTTCAAACATGTAACACCTGGGAAAATTCTAATTTCTTGGGGGCCATGGTCTCAAGAATCTGATAGCCAAGTAGAAAAATAAAATTCTTTCTTAAGGTTGTATTCACTCTTGCCAGGTTATTTACAGTATTGCACCTTTAAAAAGACATGTTGATAAATACATGTTTTGTCCATGATGGGAAGAGAAGTCTGCATCTTAGCATGCTATGTCAATTAGTAAAGCACTTGTCCTGGTGAGTTTGTTAAATTTTCTCTTTCAGAGGCTGATGTCTTACTCTAACAGACATACATAGTAGTGTAAATGAAGGGATGCAAATAATTTTTGTTTTATGAAGTATAATGAATAATTATTGACATATTTCAATATAAGAAATTACCCATCCAAAGGACAGATTCTGTATAACAAGAAGCAAAAGAGTTATTTAAGAATGTGTGTAAAAGCTTTGATTGAATAAAGGAGCTATTTTCATTTATGCAAAGAAAGACAATTTTGTACTGTCATTTAAATTTTAAAAATGTAAATGCTTGTTTGGATATATTATGGTATCTAGATAATATCTATCATCATCTATATATTAATTGTGGTGTCTGTGTGTATGATATTCCTGCCTATATGATAGTGCATTGAGTCATGCAGTGCCCTCAAAAACAGAAAGGGAGCCAGATCCCTGGCAAAAAACTGGTTGTAAGCCACCACGTGGCTTCTGGGATTTGAACCTGGGGCTTCTGCAAGAGCAGCCTGGGCTCTTAACTGCTGAGCTATCTCTCCAACCCCACAATTATTTATTTTTAAGATTCAGGTTTAGGGGCTGGAGGGATGGCCTAGCGGTTAAGAGCGCCGACCGCTCTTGCAGAGGACCCGGGTTCGATCCCCAGCACCCACATGGCGGCTGAGAACCGTCTGTGACTCCTGTTCCAGGAGAACTCCAGTTCCAGGGGAATCCGAGACCCTCTTCTGACCTCCGCGGCATCGCACGACACGGGTGCGCAGACCTGCATGCAGACAATACATTCATACACATAAAAATTAAAAAAAAAGAAGATTCAGGTTTAGAAAATATATTTTATTTTTTGTTTGAATTTGAAGTACCTGAATGTGCTGCTTGCATATAAGTGCACCCAACTTGTGCAATACCTGAAGAGGTCAGTGGAGGATGTTGGTTCCCCAGGAACTATAAAAAAAGTTAAAAACAGTTTTCTGAAGCCATGTGAGTGCTAGGAATCAAAACTGGGTCCTCTTCAAGAGAAGCCAGTGCTCTTAACTGCGGAGCCATCTCTCTAGCCTAAAGCTTCATGTTTTTTTGTGGTAAAGACACACATTTTTGAAGGTGAGAACCTTTCTACATTTCTTCTACCTTAGCAGTATTTCTTACCAAATATTTTCCATATGCCTAAAATTACTAATCTATGATGAATTATTTTATCATAAGGAATGTTAAATCTCCAGGAAGAAATAATCTGGAGTTTCATATTTTTTCCCTAGTGAAAACAGTTATTTAGTTTATCCAGGAAACAAATATTTATATAGTAACTATATTTCATGAGCACTCTGTTGTACTCTGAGAAGAACAATATATGGAAAACAAGTAAAAAACTCAGTCTTATGTTCAACTCCATAATCTTTACTAGTTATTGAATATGTATCACCTACACAAAGGTAACATGTTTTGTTTATGTGAACAATAACAGATTTCAGTTGTGTTTTTGTGTATATTGAGATTTCAATTTATATGTCTTAATATCAGAGCATGAATAAAATTCAAGCACTTTTATGATCTGTATAGTATTTTAATTTTTATAATAATCTGTGATATATATATACAAACAATATTTATTTTAATATATATATATGTATATATATATATATACAAACAATATTTGGATAAAACTATTTTATTTTATTATGTATTATACCTCCATAATAGATATGAAAAACATAAGTTGTGAATATATGGTGTTGTGACTTATCTATTAGCCATTTGTCTGGATGTATTTACCTTTCAAAAATATGGAAAACTATGGTTTACTATTCTTAAAGAAAAATTTCCATTATATTCCTTCTCATTTTATTTGAGACTTCAAAACACCTCTACTTAGCTACTCAGTGAGTAAAAACTGATACCAAATAGCCATGCATTTTAAGATAGAATTCATACATTCAGCAATATATGTAAGTGCTAACAAAAGAAACTAAAATCAGTCCTGAGGCATGCAATAGATGATGGCCCAAAGAGAAATGAGGGGCCAGACAGGACAGGACAAGACCTTAAAAACTAAATAGCTGGGTATACACAATGTGACAGGTAAAGAGCTCTTCCAGCACTACAGGGATCACATTTCTTGTTTAATACAAGAAGTTATGTATAATTAAGTTTGTCATGGGTTTGGGTAAAAATCCTCTTATGTCTGGCATAAAAGATGACAGCTACACAGAAAAATCAGAATAACAGTCTTTACAGGAAGAATTTTCTCTATGAGAACAAAGAAAAGGGAAATAAAATATGATACAGAAGAAGAATATATGTTCTATTCTCCAACCCCACAGAGGTAGCCATTTCAGAAAACCTAATTCCCTACTCATGAAGAACACCAGCAACTTAACTGGCAAGATGAATTTATAATTACAATAATAAAATAAGTAGAAAAATCAATAAACTGACTTGATAGGTGTATTTTCCATAGACTAGAGTTATCATCAACATTTTGAATAAAAAGGGAAAGCAATGTAGTAAAATGAAAAACTCATAACCTCTATGATAAAAGATCACAGTTGCAAAAAGAAAATCATAGTAAAGTGATGAAAGAAGATTTGATAAATGATCTGAGATACAATAATGGGAGCAAGACTTAAAATATGAGAAGTAATATGGCCCATAATCTGTTCCTCAAAAAAAAATAAAACAAATCTTGAAGCAAAGGTTATGTGCAAACATG
The DNA here is from genome assembly GCA_009823505.1 of Rhizomys pruinosus. Taxonomy (NCBI): domain Eukaryota; kingdom Metazoa; phylum Chordata; class Mammalia; order Rodentia; family Spalacidae; genus Rhizomys; species Rhizomys pruinosus. Next base: position 1,466,648 of record VZQC01014451.1, read on the forward strand.
TTATTTAAGAATGCAATTTCAGGGAAACAGGAACAAGTGAAAAAGTTAATGAGGCAGAAACGAGTGCATCAGTGATGCAGACTGCTGTACTATGTTGCCAAAGCATCATGACAAGCATTCCTTAGTGTTTCTTTTCTTTTTTTTAAGGGATTTTTTTTATTTATTATTTTATGTGTATGAGTGTACTGTCTGCATATAAGTAGGCACACCGTATCCTGCAATGTTGCACAGGTCAGAAGAGGGTGTCAGATTCCCCTGGAACTGGAGTTAAAGACAGTTCTTAGCCCCCATGTGGGTGCTGAGAATCGAACCCAGGTTCACTGCAAGAGAAGTTGGCGCTCTTAACCGCTGAGCCATCTCTCCAGCCCCAGTGTTTATTTTCTTGAAGGACACATTCTTAAGGTTTTTAGTGGTGTCATCTCTGAACCACCTGTTCTAAGCTTAGAGAGGGCTAAAATTGATTTGAAGATTTTGATTATAGCTCCTTAGTCAAGGAGTAACTGGTTTGGCAGGAATTAATATATTTTAAAGATACACTTTGGCTACCAGGCATGCATGACAATGGATTAGAAGAAATTAATTGACTTTTTGCCCAGGAATCTCTGGCTAGGAGAGGGAAAAGCTCGCACCAGCTACAGGAAAATCTTTTCCCCTGAAATTCTTTTCTCTGAGCAAAAGATTTGCAACCCTCTAAAGACAATAGTAGGTCAGTGGTGGACATGAACACATCTTGACTTGGACTGTTTACTTGTGAAAATTCCCTGGCCATTTCACTACAGTTCAACCTCACTTCAAGACCATGGACAGAAGGGAACAGGTTCACTAAATATCTGTGTAGCTCTTTACAATGTGGCTATGACAAATCTCCTCTATCTGCTTTTTTACACAAACTTGGCTGATTTAATTGGCCTTATGAGTACAGATGGCCAAACCTGGTTTCTTAGAGCACAGAATATGACTTCAAGTTTCTATAAAGAAAATTAAAAAAAAAAATTCAAGCTGCAACTTGATGATTCACAATCAGTTGCTATGTGAACAAGTGTCCAGTACAATAATGATAACATCAACTGTGTGTTGGTCAATGAACTCTCCATCCACTCACCTATGATCTATGAAGCCTGTCCTTGTATCCATGGATCACAAGCACTTTCACTTGTTCTCATGCCTCAGTAATGTTATAATAAACCCTATTAAGTATACAGCAAAAATGCATTTTTCTAAAAATATATCAGAGATAGTGTTTTCTCTGGGATCTAGAGAAAACTCCTCTTGCCATGTGCATTTGACTGTGTTTATAGTGCCACCCATAAGTTCCCTCCCACTGAGAAGGCTTTAAACCTAATTAGACAGCTGCTGATTGCCCCTAAGAGAAAAGCAAAACTACTGCACCAATAGAGATTGTTTGCTGTGCCAATCGTTGTGTTTTTTGAGATTTCTGCTAGGTTGAAACATTGATTGATTTTTCTCCCTTCACAGCTTGTGTAGTATGATCTAGAACTATCAGAGCTACTCTTCAGAGAGAATTCCAGGTCAGTTTAACCCCATTTCTCCAAGTCTTTTGTATGTCCAAACTATATCCTGATTTCAGCAATAAGGTCTTACTTTCAAATTCTGGGAGGTAATCAAGGGCTGTGGCAATACCCTTTATTATTTTAGGACTCTCATGAACTACCCTGTCTAATAACTCAAAAGGAGTTTTAGCCTGTGTGGCACTGTGTTGCTGTTTTTTTTTTTTGTTGTTTTGTTTTTCTTATATAAAGCCTTCAGATATACACATGTACTCAAGGTCAGATATATGTATATTTTTAGGGAGGGGGGTCAATACATTTTCCTCTGCCTTTTCCTAAGCATTGTATTATCTCTGTTCTTTCTCTCCCTGGTCTATCATGCTGACTCAATCAGCATGTTAAAAACAAAATAAAGCAAAGAAAAGCAAAACAAAATAACAGAAACAGCACAGAACTGGAGAAATGGGCACAGGCCCCAACATTACCTGAGGGATCATTGACATTTGATTGCTGTGGTCTGCAGGAGTGCTGATCTTCTTTAAAGGAGTCTAGATAGGCTGACAGGACTCCAGAGGATTAACTTGCACTGAAAGACATCTCAGCACAAAAGCTTGACCAGATGCCCTTTAATATATATGACAGAATGCATGAAATCTGGCGTAATGGGAACTATAGGGGTACAGATTGGGGGCATCTAAATTTAATTAAGTGCTATTATATGAAATGTCCAATGCTTATAGTCAAAATTAATTTTTTAGTGTAAATTATGTCAGGTCACTTTATTTTTCATGTAAAAATATACTTTAATTCATTCACTTTAAAATATTGAACAAGGAAACAATGACCTCAACCATAGTAATAATCCCACAAACAGACAATAAGTTTGAGATAAATGCCTGAAGAGCAAAGTGACAGCCTCTTTCATTTGGCACTGTTTACTCAGTTCCAGCAAAGAGGACCTGGACAGACATTGTGCATCTGAGAAGTGTCAGCAGTTCATCAAGCCAAATCCTGGCCTGAAGTTTCCTGGTTATTTGTAATACAGGCTTTTTCCAAGGGTCACAGGGGCTGAGCTTAGCTTTGAGTTTGCTGCCACACTTTATCGATAAATCTCAGAAGAATAAACTGCACCCGGCAAGTTCTGTAAGCTTCAGCACCACTGAAACTGCTTTCCACAACCAAATATATATATTTATATACAAATATAGATATTTATATACAAATATAGATATTTATATACAAATATAGATATTTATATACAAATATAGATATTTATATACATATATATATATGTATGTATATGTATATAAATATCTGCAATGACAGGAACCATTTGGTATGTGGCATAGTCATCAGATCTCAAGTATAAGAATCAGCTAGGTTGTTCGGAATGGATTTTATGTTTGTTTATTTGTTTGGTTTGACTTTTTTAAAAGATAAAAGTCTAGTTCATATTTGTCATTTGGCCATAGCTCAATGCTTGCAAGAGGTAGGAAAACAGGGTTTGACAGACTGATGGGTATGCTGAGAAAATAGCAGTGAAGTGTGATAAAGCAGTGCCTAACCTAGTGGCCTGGAGTTCAGATAATGTGACTGCAATGACAGCCAGAAGCCGGTGTGTTTTCCTAAGACTTACAGCAATAAATCCAAAACTGGTGGCTCCTGCTTCTTGACTGATGACTGCAACAGTTTAGGTCAGAGAAAGGCCAAGCCAAAGAGAGTTTCAGACAGACAGTGCCAACTGAGCTGATGGAAGGACGTATCCTATATGTTTTCAAGGAGTGGACAGTTCCTAAAGATCACAGATATCAAAGAGTCTGCTCTAGGGATGAGTGATTCTGAATGTCTTGTTAGGGAATGGTATACAGGAGTGGAGATGACACTCACTATGTGCACAGACATACAGCTCTCAAATGGCTGCACATATCAGTATTTCAGACATGCAGCCAGATTGTTCATAGAATTTTAAACTCTGCAAGCAGAAGATGGGAAAGAAAGAAGTTATTCATCAGGACCTCCTAAGCTTGCATGGAGTCTTTGTGGCATCTTAACTCAATTTAGTTTGTCTATTTATGGAAGGTTAGGTGATTGTGCCGGTTGGATGTCTTTATTTTCAATGAAATATAAATGCTTCAGAACACAGAATACAGTTATGCTTGTCGAAGATCATAGAGCAGGCTTACTGACTTCTATACAATAGTCTTTTGGCCCTTTGATTCGTAACACTATTTTAAGTTTCTGTGGATGGATATTGCCACCACTCCCGGCTATGTGCATTGCTTTCTGGAAATCAACTGTAATTCTGGGGAATTTTTAAGAGAATTAAAGAAGAAAAAGGCAACATTCTTAACAGAGTGCTTCCTGCTTAAGAGGCTTTCTTAAAAGGAATAAGATTATCATACTGTTATTCCAAATGAAATGTTATTTCTCAAAATTACTTTCAAATTTTTAACTCTCATGGACATAATTATCGTTACCATGGTCAAGCATATTATACTGGTAAGGTAGGGAAAGTTTGGGACCAAAACCCACATTTGATCATCAGGCAACTAAGTATAAATGGTGTTTCGTACATTGATCATGGAAGAGTATAGACAAATGCATAGAATTATGAGAATTTTTTAAAGAAAATAAAAATATTAAATGAGGAAGACAAAATGAACTCATTCTCACTGGAGTCACAGAGGTAAGCATTCTCACCTCTGGTGGAAAGTACAAAAATAATTTTAATGCAAAGGAGATAACTTTATACTAAAGTAAAGCCGCAACATTACAACCTGGTTTTCACTAAGTCATCTTTCCACTTCTGTATTATTCAATAGCATGGTTCCACACACCAATCCTCAGCTGTCATTATCTTTGAAAAACAAGCCACCACATGCTAAATCCTGTAAGTGACTCTGGGATCTGTCTCTTTCAAGTCAATCACATTCCTGTGTTTCAACTTTATTTAAATAAAATTAAAAAAAAAAAAAAAAAAGAGTTCAGGTTTAGAAAATATATTTTTATTTTTTGTTTGAATTTGAAGTACCTGAATGTGCTGCTTGCATATAAGTGCACCCAACTTTTGCAATTCCTGACGAGGTCAGTGGAGGATGTTGGTTCCCCAGGAACTAATAAAAAAGTTAAAACATTTTCTGAGCCATGTGAGTGCTAGGAATCCAAAACTGGGTCCTCTTCAAGAGAAGCCAGTGCTCTTAACTGCGGAGCCATCTCTCTAGCCTAAAGCTTCATGTTTTTTTGTGGTAAAGACACACATTTTTGAAGGTGAGAACCTTTCTACATTTCTTCTACCTTAGCAGTATTTCTTACCAAATATTTTCCATATGCCTAAAATTACTAATCTATGATGAATTATTTTATCATAAGTAATGTTAAATCTCCAGGCAGAAATAACCCTGGAGTGTTCATATTTTTCCCTAGTGAACACAGTTATTTCGTTTATCCAGGAAACAAATATTTATTTAGTAACTATATTCATGAGCACTCTGTTGTACTCTGAGAAGAACAATATATGGAAAACAAGTAAAAAACTCAGTCTTATGTTCAACTCCATAATCTTTACTAGTTATTGAATATGTATCACCTACACAAAGGTAACATGTTTTGTTTATGTGAACAATAAACAGATTTCAGTTGTGTTTTTGTGTATATTGAGATTTCAATTTATATGTCTTAATATCAGAGCATGAATAAAATTCAAGCACTTTTATGATCTGTATAGTATTTTAATTTTATATAATAATCTGTGATATATATATACAAACAATATTTATTTTTAATATATATATATTAGATATATATATAATACAAAAATTATGGATAAAACTATTTTATTTTATTATGTATTATACCTCCATAATAGATATGAAAAACATAAGTTGTGAATATATGGTGTTGTGACTTATCTATTAGCCATTTGTCTGGATGTATTTACCTTTCAAAATATGGAAAACTAGGTTTACTATTCTTAAAGAAAAATTTCCATTATATTCCTATCTCATTTTATTTGAGACTTCAGAACACCTCTACTTAGCTACTCAGTGAGTAAAAACTGATACCAAATAGCCATGCATTTTAAGATAGAATTCATACATTCAGCGCAATATATGTAAGTGCTAACAAAAGCAAACTAAAATCAGTCCTGAGGCATTGCAATAGATGATGGCCCAAAGAGAAATGAGGGGCCAGACACGGACAGGAAAGACCTGTAAAAACTAAATAAGCTGGGTATAACACAATGTGACAGGTAAAGAGCTCTTCCAGCCACTACAGGGATCACATTTCTTGTTTAATACAAGAAGTTATGTATAATTAAGTTTGTCATGGGTTTGGGTAAAAATCCTCTTATGTCTGGCATAAAAGATGACAGCTATACAGAAAAATCAGAATAACAGTCTTTACAGGAAGAATTTTCTCTATGAGAACAAAGAAAAGGGAAATAAAATATGATACAGAAGAAGAATATATGTTCTATTCTCCAACCCCACAGAGGTAGCCATTTCAGAAAACCTAATTCCCTACTCATGAAGAACACCAGCAACTTAACTGGCAAGATGAATTTATAATTACGAATAAATAAATAATAGAAAAAATCAATAACTGACTTGATAGGGTTATTTTCTCACATGAGACAGAGGTGTATCATCAACATTTTGAATAAAAAGGGAAGCAATTGGTATAAAATGAAAAACTCATACCTCCTATAAAAGATCACAGTTGCAAAAAGAAAATCATAGTAAAGTGATGAAAGAAGATTTGATAAATGATCTGAGATACAATAATGGGAGCAAGACTTAAAATATGAGAAGTAATATGGCCCATAATCTGTTCCTCAAAAAAAAATAAAAAACTCTTGAAAAAAGAAGGTTAGTGCAAACATGTTATTTAAGAATGCAATTTCAGGGAAACAGGAACAAGTGAAAAAGTTAATGAGGCAGAAACGAGTGCATCAGCGATGCAGACTGCTGTACTATGTTGCCAAAGCATCAGAACAAAGCATGAGTCCTTGTGTTTTCTTTTCTTTTTTTTTAAGGGATTTTTTTATTTATTATTTTATGTGTATGATGGACTGTCTGCATATAAGTGACACACCCGTACGTACCTGCAATGTTGCACAGGTCAGAAGGAGTGGTTCAGATTCCCCTGGAAACTGGAGTTAAAGACAGTTCTTAGCCCCATTGGTGGGTGCTGAGAATCGAACCCAGGTTCACTGCAAGAGAAGTTGGCGCTCTTAACCGCTGGCCATCTCTCCAGCCCCAGTGTGTTTATTTTTCTTGGAAGGACACATTCTTAAGGTTTTTAGTGGTGTCATCTCTGAACCACCTGTTCTAAGCTTAGAGAGGGCTAAAATTGATTTGAAGATTTTGATTATAGCTCCTTAGTCAAGGAGTAACTGGTTTGGCAGGAATTAATATATTTTAAAGATACACTTTGGCTACCAGGCATGCATGACAATGGATTAGAAAAATTAATTGACTTTTTTTGCCCAGGAATCTCTGGCTAGGAGAGGGAAAAGCTCGCACCAGCTACAGGAAAATCTTTTCCCCTGAAATTCTTTTCTCTGAGCAAAAGATTTGCAACCCTCTAAAGACAATAGTAGGTCAGTGGTGGACATGAACACATCTTGACTTGGATTGTTTACTTGTGAAAATTCCCTGGCCATTTCACTACAGTTCAACCTCACTTCAAGACCATGGACAGAAGGGAACAGGTTCACTAAATATCTGTGTAGCTCTTTACAATGTGGCTATGACAAATCTCCTCTATCTGCTTTTTTACACAAACTTGGCTGATTTAATTGGCCTTATGAGTACAGATGGCCAAACCTGGTTTCTTAGAGCACAGAATATGACTTCAAGTTCTATAAAGAAATTAAAAAAAAAAATTCAAGCTGCAACTTGATGATTCACAATCAGTTGCTAGTGTGAACAAGTGTCCAGTACAATAATGATAACATCAACTGTGTGTTGGTCAATGAACTCTCCATCCACTCACCTATGATCTATGAAGCCTGTCCTTGTATCCATGGATCACAAGCACTTTCACTTGTTCTCATGCCTCAGTAATGTTATAATAAACCCTATTAAGTATACAGCAAAAATGCATTTTTCTAAAATATATATCAGAGAATGTGTTTTCTCTGGGATCTAGAGAAAACTCCTCTTGCCATGTGCATTTGACTGTGTTTATAGTGCCACCACATAAGTTCCCTCCCACTGAGAAGGCTTTAAGTCCTAATAGACAGCTGCTGATTGCCCTAAGAAAAGCAAAACTACTTGCACCAAAGAGATTGTTTGCTGTGCCAATCGTTGTGTTTTTTGAGATTTGTCTGCTTGTGAAACATTGATTGATTTTTCTCCTTCACAGCTTGTGTAGTATACTAGAACGATCAGAGCTACTCTTCAGAGAGAATTCCAGGTCAGTTTAACCCCATTTCTCCAAGTCTTTTGTATGTCCAAACTATATCCTGATTTCAGCAATAAGGTCTTACTTTCAAATTCTGGGAGGTAATCAAGGGCTGTGGCAATACCCTTTATTATTTTAGGACTCTCATGAACTACCCTGTCTAATAACTCAAAAGGAGTTTTAGCCGTGTGGCACTGTGTTGCCTGTTTTTTTTTTTTGTTTGTTTTTGTTTTTTTTTTTTTTTCTTATATAAAGCCTTCAGATATACACATGTACTCAAGGTCAGATATATGTATATTTTTAGGGAGGGGGGTCAATACATTTTCCTCTGCCTTTTCCTAAGCATTGTATTATCTCTGTTCTTTCTCTCCTGGTCTATCATGCTGACTCAATCAGCATGTTAAACAAAATAAAGAAAAGAAAATAGCACAAAACAAAATAAACAGAAACAGCACAGAACCAGAGGACCCGGGTTCGATCCCCAGCACCCACATGGCGGCCGAGAGCCGTCTGAAACTCCAATTCCAGGAGAACTCCAGTTCCAGGGGAATCCGAGACCCTCTTCTGACCTCCGCGGCATTGCACGACACGGGTGCACAAACTTGCATGCAGACAGTACATTGATACACATATCGAAATAAATAAAATAAAAAAATAAAAAAAAATAAAAAAATGACATTAAAGTGTAATTAACTGACTCAAATATGTATATTAACATATTTATTTGATATAATACCATTAAATAATTATACAACCATAACTTTAAGAAGAAAAAAAAATATGTATATAGAGTAAATATTTTCTGTTTTAGTTTATCTGTAAGTTTTCCCTTCATGTATTTAAGTGCACCTTATGCATGCAATGCCCACAGGGGTCAGAGGAGGGCACTAGATTCCAGGGCCGAAATTAGTTACGGTTGTTATCCACCATATAGAGGCTAGGAAACAACCCATGTACCAAGAAAGATCAGCCAATGCTCTTAACTGTTGAGCCATTTTTCCAGTCCCCCAAATTAGATAATTTGTTAAGATAAAATTTGTTATTAAATATTAACAGAGCAGGGCGAGTAGGGCACGTCTTTAATCCTAGCACTCAGGAGGCAGAAGCAGGTTGATCTTTGTGAGTTCAAGGCCAGCCTGGTCTACAGAGCGAGTTCCAGGATAGCTGAGGCTATAGGGAGACCCTGTCTTGAAAAGACAACAATAAATACAAAAATAAATAAATAAATAAATAAATATTAAGAGAGTTGAGTCCAGTAAGTTTGTGTTAATATGGAAAAAAATTCTATCAGGAAGACACACAAATACTAAATATTAAAACTTTGAATTGTTCAGGGCTGGAGAGATGGCCTAGCGGTTAAGAGCACCAACTGCTTTTGCAGAGGACGCGGGTTTGATCCCCAACACCCACATGGTGACTGAGAACCGTCTTTAACTCCAGTTCCAGGGGAATCCAACACCCACTCTGACCTCCGTGGCATTGTACGACACGGGTGCACCAACCTACGCACAGACAGTGCATTCATACACATACAAAAATTAATTAAATAAAAAAATAATAATCTATAACTTTGAATTGTTCAATAGTATTTCTATGTTTTGTTGGTAACTGTAGATTTATTAAAGCAATATACAAGTTAAACAATTACCTTGAGACAGGACCCTGTGTTGGGTTTCTAGTAGTAACTTTGATCCGTACTGGGAAGTCTTTGCATTAAAACTAAAATATCAAATCATTAATTTGAGTTATTCATCAAAGTTTTAAATAAATTAAGGTTAGTTATCAGGGTTTGATATGTAAGTTTAAATGGGGAAGAAGAAGAGAAAGAGGAGGAAGAGGAAGAAGAGGAGGTAGAGGAAAAGGAGGAGGAGGAGGAGGAGGGGAAGAGGAAGGAATTGGAGGAGGAACAGAGAAGACAAAGGTAGAGGAAGGAGAAGTAAAAGATCTACCTAGGTTAACTGTATCCAGCAGCCAGATTTGGGGATTTTTTCCCCGGATGATGAACAGGGTTATGTCAGATCCAAATCCAAGACTGATTTCGGTTTATATTAATCTCATATTATTGCTAGGGCACAGTACCTACTAGCAATTTTAATTAAAAAAATGAGCACTGGATGTCAACACTTACATGTTAAGAGTTGGTTAATGAAGTTTTGTATTTCATCTCTTACCTCATGTTTTATGAACTTTGTTTTAAAAATAAAATAATCTGATCTTTTTATGGACACTGATTTTTTAATATTCTGTATTCTGCATAATAGTAAGATTCAGAGAACTGCAGAAGGCCCCATTCAATACACAAGCATTTGCTTTCATTCTGAAATGAAATAATGCATTACTATTAAAAAAGAAAACACAACACCATGAAGCACAGTTTATTTTCTTGTGTCAAATATATGAATTTGCTTCATTCATAGGCCTGCTGCATGCTTATTGGAAGAGAAAGGACAGCTGGAAGATAAACCACCTCCTACGCATCATCCCTTCATCTTTATCCACATACTGCTTTGTAGATAGCACTTACAAATCAACCAATGCACCTGGTATTTTCCTATAAAATATCAGGTTTGTTTTTAGCTCTCATTATAGAAAAATGAGTTTGGAGTCTTGGAAAACTTATCACTATGTTTGCAGTCATATAAAATAGCCATAACAACTAGAGCTTATGTAATTTGACTTATTTGTTATCGTCTAGACTTTGAACATCTCCATAGTTAATGGCTTCTCAGTATCTTCTGAATAGCACCATTTTTTGAGATAAGTTTAATACAACTTTATAGGTGATAAATTCATTTGAATACTCAGGCTAAAAGACTAGTAAATCTTTTTGATTAAACACATTTACATTTTCCAAATAATTCATTTCATATCAGTGGAAATATTAAATCAAAATTAACTTATTCTCATGGAGTGATTATGTATAAAATTTTAAATTTTCATAAAACATAGATTATGGTATATTAAAAATAAATAGATTTACTTAATACTATAAATCATGTTTCTGACACAGAAGGAAGCTGTTTGCTTTTTTCCAACTGATTTAACATAAAGTTTTAGGGTCTATTAATTGTCATCCTTGAGTAAAGCTATAAATATATATTGATAAGAGTTAGTCTTCAGGAAATAGGCTTTCATGTCAGTTCCAGTTAAACTGTTCTAAGTTCTCTGTCTGAAGTGTATTCTGACTTCAGCAATGAGGTCTAATATTCAAGTTCTAGGAGGATTTAAGGGCTGAACCTATAATATGCAAGCTGCCAAGTGAGCTAAACAATGATCCTATCAAGATACAAGTCAATGAACCACAATAGCTAGCTCAGCATATAATCCTTATTGGTGCAGTAATGGCACTTTTAGCTTGGGGGTAATCTATAGTTGTTTCATTGGACTTAAGACCCACTGAATGGATTATCATATTACTGTAAACATAGCCAAGTATGCATGGCTGGAGATGAGATGGGCAGAGAAAAACCTACTTTTGTTACTTTCCTAGACCAATATAATTTCTTATTTTACTTATGTACAGAAAACTCGGCAGTATATATTTAAACCTGTTTGGAAGCAAATTCTTTGCTCTTTGCCTTTTCCAACATGACAATGCAACCCACAGATTTTGGACCCAGGACATGGCCTCCACAATGACAAGGGATCTCTTTGTATCTGTCATTGTAATTGGTCCTCAAAACTTTCAGGTTATCCTTTGTCTTGGAGTTAACCTGTGTGTAGGCAAGGGTCCTGCAAGTCTTCCTGTGGACCAGATGCTCCATTCTGTCCTTCCCTTTGTTGATGCAGTAGGGGACTCTAATCTTGTGACACAAGGCAGACAGGAAGACCACTAGCTCAATGGGGTTTATGTCATGTGGGATTAACACCAGCTGAAACTTGTACTCCACTAACTGAGTTACAATATTGAGCCCTGCTCAAATGACAAGAGGTCTATTAGTGGGGATGTCCCATTTGCCAGGAAACTTCTATGCAGCTCCAGCCAAAAACTTCTGCTTGCAAGCCCTGGTCCAAGGAGGAAGAACATCTAGTGGAAAGTGGTACATGTGTGATACATATTAAAGGACCACCAGACAAATACTTCAGATGACAGTGGGGCACTATGAAAAGACAAAACCTCTGCATCGTAGGGATGGAGGAAGGAGAAGAATCCCAAGACAACACTATTGAGGAAATATTCAACAGGATAATAGAAGAAAATTTCCCCAAACTGAAAAAAAGATAATCCCATAGAAATACGAGAAGCACATAGAACACCAAATAGACTGGCCGGAAAAGAAACTCCCCATGTCATATAATTGTTAAAACACAAGATGCTCAAAACAAAGACAAAATACTGAAAGCCACAAGAGAAAAATGACAAGTTACATATAAGGGGAAACCCATCAGAACCATAGCTGACTTCTCAGTCCAAACTATGAAAGCTAGAACAACATGGACCAAAGTATTCCCTGTACTAAATGACTTGAGATGCCAACCCAGACTAATATATACAGCAAAAATGTCAGTTATAGTTGAAGGAGAAAGAAAAATCTTTCACAACATGAACAAGATGAAAGAATACATGTCTAAGAAACCAACACTTCAGAAAATCTTCAAAGCAATCCAAAGAAGAGAGGAAAGGAGCAGCTATCCCTAAGCAATTAAAGAGAGAGCAAGACCAAGCATGCAAACAAAAAATAAGGTGAAATGAAACAACACATATCTCTCAATAATAACCTTAAATACTAATGGTTTTAACTCCCCTTCTATATGCTGTCTACAAGAAACCCATCTCACCTGCAAGTACAGAAACCACCTTAGATTGAAAGGATGGAAAAAATATTCGAAGTGAATGGTACCAAGAAACAAGCCAGAGCAGCTAATCTAGTACCAGACAAAATAGATCTCAAAGAAAAATTAATCAGAAGATACAAAGAGGGGCATTACATCTTCATCAAAGGAACAATGAACAATGAAGACTTCATAATCCTATATGTCTATGCACCAAACTCTGGTGCACCTAAATTTATAAAAACTACTCTGTAGGACCTCAAAAAATAGATTAATCCTAGCACACTAATAGTGGGGGACTTCAACACTTCACTGAGCCCCTTGGATAGAGCAACAGTACAAAAAATAAACAAAGAGACATCAAAACTAAACAATACAATACATCTAATGGACCTCACAGACATCTACAGAATACTCCACCTAAACATCTGAGAATATACTTTCTACTCAGCACCTCATGGAACATTCTCCAAAATTGACCAGACACTGAGACACAAAAGGAACCTCAACAAATACAAAAGGATTGAAATTATTCCATGCATTCTATCAGACCACAGTGCAATAATGCTCACTGTGAACACCAGAAGAAGTCCAACTAGCTACAAGAACACATGGGGACTAAACAACACCATCCTGAATAATGAATGAGTCAGGGAAGAAATAAAGAGTGAAATAAAAGTATTCATGGAACTGAATGAAAAAACCAATACAACACAACAAAACCTTTTGGATAATTTAAAAACAGTCTTGAGAGGGAAATTTATAATGCTAAGTGCCCACATCAAAAGAACAGAAAGGGAACAAATAAATGATCTAACCCTGCAGCTGAAAACAATTGAGAGACAACAACAAATGTACCCTACACCCAAAAGACAGGAAGAAATAACAATCAGAGCAGAAATCAATGAAATAGAAACAAATAAAATAATACATAGAATCAATGAATCCAAAAGCTGGTTATTTGAAAAGATAAACAAAATAAACAGACCTCTAGCACAGTTAACAACAACAAAAAAAGAGAAAACAACTCCAAATCAATTATATTCATTATGAAAGGGGAAACATCATAACAGACAAAGAAAAGATCCAGACAACCATACAGAAATACTTCAAAAACCTATATGCCACTAAATTTGAAAATCTAAGAGAAATGGATGAATATCTAAAATCCTGGGAACTAAATAAAGCTTAAACAAGAAGAAATTGACAGTTTAAACAGACCCATAATATATGAGGAAATTGAGGAAATCTCCCAATTACAAAAAGCCCAGGCTCAGATGGATTCACAGCAGAATTCCATAAAACATTAAATAGGTCCTACAACCATTACTACTCAAGCTGTTCAGAAGGATACAAACAGAAGAAATTTTCCCAAATTCCTTCTATGAAGCCAGCATCACCCTAATAATAAAACCAGGTGAAGATACAACCAAAAAAGAAAGCTATAGACCCATCTAACTAATGACCATAGGTGTAAAAATTCTCAACAAAATACTTACAAATCACATACAGACCGACATCAAAATGATCATCCATCATGATCAAGTTGGATTCATACCAGAGATGCAGGGATGGTTCAACATATGTAAATCAATAAATATCATAAAATCCCGAAAGTCCCAGCTTGGACTCCAGACAAGTGCATGGACTCAGGTGCAGGTAAGGCAAGACGAATCTGCCTTAGCCCTTGGGGTGCTCACCACCACCCCAGAAGTCCCGGCTTTGGCTGAAGACAGCGCACTGACTCAGGTGCTAATAAGGCAAAGTGGAGCTGCCTTGACCCTTGGGGGCCAAACTAGCAACACAATCCATCCCCCCACCCCCATCAATCTGTTGGAGCTCTGATGCAGAGGACTTAACAGGCACAGCATTAGTGATTATAGTCTGTGCAGACAAAGTTGAGGTGCCAGAATACAAGGAAAGAAATAAACAGACAAATCCAGATGCCAAAGACACAAAGAGAAAAACAACATGGAAAAACCTCATAATAAATCCACCCCGAACACTACCAACCATACAGAAGATCCCTACAATGAGATCTTCCAAGGAAAGAAGCCGAAACACTGACCTTAGAAGAATGACTGTAGACATATTAAAAGAAATTAGAGAACTAAGGGAAGAGAAAGAAAAATTCAAGAAGGACCTAGAGGAAGATAATGACAAATGGTGGAAAGAACCAAGGGGAGAGATTGAAAAACTTAAGAAGGATCTACAGGGAGATACTGACAAACATTGGAAAAATTAAAGGTAGAAAATGACAATCCCCAGAAAGAAGTGTAAACAACCTATAAGACATAGGTGTAGGAAAAGTCTTTCTAAATCAGACACCAGCTGCATAGGAAATAAGTTCACCAAATGACACCTCATCAAGCTCAAAAGCTTACGTACAGCAAAAGAAACAACGAAGGAAGTAAAAAGCAAACCCACAGAGTGGGAGGTAATTTTCACCAGTGATTCATCTGAAAGAGCATTAACGTCAAGAATATATAGACTACTCAAAAAACAAAGAACTAAGAAAATAAATGACCTACTCAGAAGATGGAGTAAAGAGCTGAACAGAAACTTCATTACTGGGGAAGTAAAGATGGCTGAGAAACATCTTAAAAAGTGTTCAACATAGTTAATAATTAAGGAATTTCAAATTAAAACCACTCTCATATATACTTACTCATCCTACTCAAAATACTCATCCTACTGCAAAGATACATGCACATCCATGTTTAATACAGTTCTCTTCACAATAGCAAAGAGCTGGAACCAACCCAAATGCCCCTCAACAGACGAGTGGATGACAAAAATGTGGCACATCTACACAATGGATTATTATTCAGTGGTAAAAAATGACGATATCATGAACTTTGCAGGTAATAAACAGTTGGATCTCAAAGCCATTACAGTAAGTGAAGTAACACAGACCCAGAAAAACAAATGGTGAATGGTTTCCCTGATTTGTGAATGCTAACACCAAATCCCTCCAGATGAAAAGCAAGCTGAAAAACATTATTGTTATATTTCTGTTTATCTGAAAGCAACTATGTTGTTATAATGTAAATCTCTCAAGTAGCTCTAGAATCCCCCCACTACTTCTTTTAAGACTCTGTAATTACTATATATGGATGGAGAATATGTATCCATATTTTAGAGTAACAAAATTAATGGAGGAAAATGTGAATTTCTAAGCATCGAAAAAGACTGAGAGAAACATGTAGGACAGTTATGTGATAATGCATGATCTGGGGTAGGGTGGGGGTGAAGGACAAGGGAATATGCCTAAACTGAATTGAAAATGATGTCTGAAATACACAAAACATCAATAAAAGCACAAAAAATAAAATACCCCCCAAATAAAAAAGAAGAGTTATACCTAAAAAAAAGAAAAGGCAGGCTAATTTATTTATCCTCTAGAAATGTTAATTCTTAAAACTGAGTGAGTCTAATCAAGTTTTATACAGAAGATATAGTTAACAGCAAAGCCATAAATTGCATCAGATTTAATATCTTCACATTTGTAAAGATCACTAGAATTGTTCCTTAAAATCAGAAATAGCACACAGATAATAAAGTACATGAACTTCAATACAGTTCAATAATAGTTTTAACATAATCTCATTATGTTTTCACCAATAGTAGCATATATTATCTGCACAAATTAGATATTATTTACATTAAATATTGTTTTCACTTGTATATGATGCATTGATCATACTCAGCCTTCATCTTCTTTTTACCCTTGATTTCCCTCCTACCCTTCCAGTTTCATCAAATAATTTTCTTTTTACTTCATGCCTTTTCCAAAAAAAATCTAGAGTCCACATATAATAGAATTCTTGGTATTTGTATTTCTAGTTCTGGTTTATTTAGATCAATCTATGTTAGGAAGAAAAAAGATCAGAATTTTGGTAAAACAGTTGACATGAAATCATACTTGAAATTGACCTTCCTACAGGAAAATAGTCTTTGTGACCACAGGAGACATGGTCATAGATACATGAGGATAATGAGGAACAGTAGGATGCACCAGAGAGTAAATGATGGCCATAAAAGAGGAGAGCACTGTATACATTAATACAACACCAAGAAAGTATGGGAGAGGTAGCTTCCGTGGACAGCATTGCCAGGGGACATGTGGGGAAGGGAGAAACAATGAGGTGGGAGAAAAAGAGGAAGAAAGACAGTAGGAGAAACAGATTAAGAGACAGAGATACAGAAAGAGAGAGAGAGAGAGAGAGAGAGAGAGAGAGAGAGAGAGAGAGAGAGAAGGAGAAAGACAAAGGGAGAGAGGTCTTCTGTAACTTTCTTCAGGGGTTGGTGACCCCTGACTCAAAGGCAGTTTGAGGGTCCATCGGAGCCTTTTTCAGACAGAGAAGCAGAGATAATGATGCACATGTGTACCAATTTCTTTTACATCTATAGAGACTAAAATCACTGCATCACAAATAGAGAGGAGCTGTGAGGGAAAGCACAGTCAGGGAAATCTTGGGCTGATTTCAGAGAGAGGGAGGGGAGGTGGTTCTATCCATTTCTATGTCAATGGCAAAATTTTATTTGTATTCATTGTTAGTAATCAATATGTACATATATATTTCACATTTATTCATGCAGTTTTTGGACACGGGCTACAATAAACACTCTTTTGTATATTGATTAATCATGTACATTTCTCACACTGGCATAGGAGAATCATGTGGTATTTCTATTTTCTATTTAATTATTTTTTATTCATATGAGTCTATTGCATGTATGTTTGTAAGTGGACCCATGTTGCACAATGCCTGCAGAGGTCAGAAGAGGGCTTTAGGATTCCCTGGAAGTAGAGTTACACACAGTTGTATTTTTTTTTTTTTCATTGTCTGGGTGCTACAAATTGAATTCGGGTCCTCTGCAAGAGCAACCACTGCTCTTCATCTGATGAGCCATGTCTCCAGCCCTTATTTTCAGTTTTTTTTTCTTTTGGTGGGAGGAGGGGACTTTCAAACTGATTTGCATAGTATTTTTCAAAGTCCATTATTATGTAAGTGTACCTTTACAGCATGAGTTTTTTTCTTGATGACAGCAATTCAAACTGAAGCTGTATGAAGTCTTAATATATATTTAATTTAAATATCCTTTATAGCTAACAGTAGCAAACATTTTTCTTTTTTTAATTTTTTTTTATTTGTATGAATGTACTGTCTGCATGTAGGTTTGTCAGATTCCCCTGGGACTGGAGTCAAAGACTGTTCTCAGCTGCCATGTGGGTGCTGGGGATTGAACCCTGGTCCTCTGCAAGAGCAGTCAGCACTCTTAACTGCTAGGCCATCTCTCCAGCCCCACATTTTTTTTTCTTATTGGCTGTCCATATTTACCTTTGTTGAGGACTGTCTATTCCATTTCTTTGCCATTTATTTTTTAAGCTATTAGAAAATAGCAGCAAAATATGAATTTATATTTATACTATGAGACCAAACTTGCTTATACAAACAAGTTATTCTAAAATATTTTATATAATAAGTAAAGTTTGGTAGAAGAATATTACAGAGCACCAGAATTGGTAAAAATTAATTGATATTGTTATAGTGACTGAATATATATATATATATATAGATACTTATATAGTTGGAGTACTAGTCAAAGGAGCGTAAGCCCGTAACGGACTATAACTTGGTGGGCATTTTCTGTAACCCTACCACCCTACCAAAATAAATTAGAAGGTGTTCACTCAGTCAGTTTTCAGGAACCCATAATAAGTCATACATAACACTATATGAAAAAATGAAATTTACTTTTGCAGAAATATGTGAATTTAGAAGTGTTCACACTAAAATTCCCAAAATATAGATTATTCTGAATTGTTACAGTTAGAAAATCTAGCTGTCTATCACATACACCTCACTGTAGCATGTCCCAGGAGAAGCTTCTGCACTAATTTAAGTATTTAACTAAACAACTTTAAACAACTAAACTTTTTTTCTAAGCATTACCAAGTGTTTTGATTTAACTTACATAATGCATGATGGAAACACAGTATAAAGTATTCCTGTGTTTGGGGGTTATTGGTCAGAATGGGAGGTAATCTTCACCAGTGATTCATCTGAAAGAGCATTAACATCAAGAATATATAGACTACTCAAAAAACAAAGAAGAAAACAAATGACAAACTCAAAAGATGGAGTAAAAAGCTGAACAGAGACTTCACCAGTGAGGAAGTAAAGATGGCTGAGAAACATCTTAAAAAGTGTTCAACATAGTTAATAATTAAAGAAATGCAAATTAAAATCATTCTCATATATCATCTCTCAAGTAGCTCTAGAATCCACCCATCACTTATTTTCAGACTCTGTAATTACTGCATATGGATAGAGAGTATGTATCCATATTTTAGAGTAACATAAAATTAATGTTAATTGATATTTCTGCAAGAAGAAGCTTCTCTGGTGAAAGTTGAGAGATATATTAATCTATTAATATAACCAAATGCATTTGGAGTCAGTTTAATACTATATCTGTTTAGTAGAATAATAGTAATTATTTCCCCCTATGGCCTGTGAAATGTCTAGCCACAAGTTTAAAGAAAAAAGTATAGGTATGTCTTTGAAGATGTACAGAAGCATATTTACAGGGAAAGCAAATACTATTTGAGAAAAATGAATGCAAAAATCAAGGCCTATTTGGTGAATACACTAAAAAGTTAAGCCATTGCTGATTTAACAAAGACAAATCATCAGCAGGTTTTACATAGAAAAACAGAGTTTTTGTTTTAATAAAATCATTGTGGCAACCAGAGAGATAGAAACACTTTTAGTAAAGATGTAAGAGAGATTTAGAAACAGCCAAACGACATACTTTTTTTTTTTATCTCTTATGGACAGTATGAAATAGACAATGAGCCTTGCAGCTACAGGATGATAAGGGTTTTGCTTCTTGATTTTTGCTTTTATTTTCTTTCTTCCTTCCAGCAAATTCCAGGCATCCACACCATATGGAGCAAACAGAAGCAGATGGAAGGGATTTAGGTCACATTCATGATTGACTTCAATATCTGAAAGTGATTTTTCCTTCTTTTCCTAGCCATAGAGCAAGCAGCATAAAGTACATTGAAATTCTCATAACAAATCATGACCCAGGAGCAAAGCAAGGAAAGAGAAGTATTCAGCACATTAGTTTTCCTTTAGACCTTGTAGCTGTAAATGATTTGGTAGCAGTGTCTCTCAATGCCAGTGGTTTAACCTGTGCTGGGAAAACCAGTGCTGCGCTTCACTGATGTTTCCCATGTGGTATTGTATTTTATTTCAGCAAATCTGTAAAAGAGTAAAAATTTTAAATGAAAGCCACTTCATTCTTTTACCAAACTCTAACTCAATATCTGGAAAATTTTCAGATGCCAAAAATATGACATAGCTATCTCATTCTTAAGAACCTTAATCCTGGTCTAGCCTGCAGGCTTAGGGTTGTTTTTGTTTTCTACACTGTTGTCTGGTCAGAGGAACTTGTAATGTGGAAAATGTTTCTGTAGTACTAGATTATATCTTCTAAATGACTGTTTTATGGTGGAGGTTGTGTTGTAAATTACTGAGACTATTAAAATTTACATGGAATGAAATATATTGTTCCATCATTTTGCAGTCTGCTGAGTTAAGCAGTTGATTTCCAATTATCTATTTTCTTCCTATTGTATTAAAGTACATTGTTAAATACAATTGTTATTGTTAGGTAGGCTAGGAATTAAACCATTACATATTTTACTCTCTGTATTTTCTAATGGGGTTTCAGCTTCTTCATTGCATTTTTTTTCTGATCTCATTGTATGAAATGTGAATTCTAGATAGTCAGTAAGTAAAGCCTGATATTATTTTTTTAATTATGTAGGAAAACAATTACTAAATAGGTATTAAAAGAGATATGGGAAGAAATTTAACATTTCTCTCTCAACTTGAGTTTTAAAACCACTGATTACTGGATGAGTACAGCAAATAAATGCATATTTATAGTGAATTAAATAAATACTGGTCATTATTTCATTGTATTTCCTCCTACCAAAATACCATTATTAGAAATGTCTTGAAACTTCTTATTTTGGATTGTGATGAATGACTTAAAAATTTGACATATTCCTTCTAATTATGACCTAGGGTTGAGTTAGATAAGAAATACAGCACTTAGGCTATATGATAGTTCATTGAATTGGCGGGGAGTGGGGTGCAGTTAGAGAGAGGTTCTGATTGGGGAGGAGATCTATAACGTGTCAAAATATATTGTATAAAATAACAAAATCAATAAATATTAATAAAATGAAATGGTACAACCTCATGTTTGGAGCATCAAAACCATGCTAGCTGGGCTGAATATATCGTGGCAGCACTGGGATATCTCACTCAGTTTCAAAAAGAATTGTATTGCAGTGGCTAAATCACACACTAAGTATTTAAGGAAAGTTAAACTATTAGGCAAAATTCATCGCATGATTCTCAAGTCAATATTATTGCACCTGAATACTATTTTAATGTGTTAATGGTTTAAATAACTCTCTTATCACGTTTATATTTAACCCTTAGACTTCTTGGTGAAATTTCTTG
Source organism: Rhizomys pruinosus (assembly GCA_009823505.1). Classification (NCBI taxonomy): domain Eukaryota; kingdom Metazoa; phylum Chordata; class Mammalia; order Rodentia; family Spalacidae; genus Rhizomys; species Rhizomys pruinosus. The sequence continues at coordinate 1,487,889 of VZQC01014451.1, forward strand.
CAATATCCTTCACAATGGCAGATCATCCAGCTTTTGTTCAGGTATGCATAGTTTTCTGATGAATTTATCTCCCCCTTCATTGACAAAATCCTCAGCCATATGAGATAAACAAAAAATCTGTAAGATATAGATTTTGCACTTAAGCAGGCCCAAAGCTTCACTGATGGATACAGAATCCAATAGGATGCATGCAAAGATATTCCTAATTAAGCTTGGCACCACGTCTAAATGCTTAACAAAATACTCAGTGTTAAGGGCTACATGTTAACAGAATTTATGACACTTCACTTCTTTAAATGATGAAATCATGTCATTTGCACCATGATAGATAAAAATCACCGTAAATGAAACAGGACCATAAGAAAGTTCCTTATGACTGAACCCATGCAGGGAAACATAAATGTAAATATCATAGAATCTGAGAATTTAATGATAATTTCTAGTTGTTGGGGTAGATGAGTCATGGGAGAATATGGATGGACAGCTCTAAGTTATGAGTGGGTGGGAGAAAAAATAAAGATGATTTCTACTGAAGAAAATGATGAAAGATAATGTACCGTACTTGAGTAGGCTAGAAGAAACGATTTTAAACATCTTAATTTAAAGAAAGATTTTTTTAATATATTTACATATTTGACTGACCCCATATAGGGAAACATAGATCTATATATCATAGAATCTGAGAATATAATGATGCTTTCTCTGGGCGAAAAATGGATGGACAAGCTCTAAGTTATGAGTGGGTGGGAGAAAAAATTAAGATGATTTCTACTGAAGAAAATGATGAATATAGAAAAAGATAATGTACTGTACCTGAGGAAGCTAGAAGAAAGGATTTTAATTGTTTTAATTTAAAGAAAATTTTTATACATTTATGTATATGGATATATTTACTATTTACTAAATGTCTTATATAATGTATCTTTCTTACCTTAAGATATCACTTGGGCATCCTCAGTAAGACCCCTTGGAGACCAGTGAATGTCAGGTGAGCCATGAAAGCACTGGCAACTAGGGCCTGCACCAGAGGCTTGGGGCTCAGGGACCAGGTGGGACAGCACACCCCTCTTCCCTCTCATGTGATCAACATGGGTGGAGTCACCCAGCCACTTTCAGCAAGATGCTTAGGAGGCCAGCAATGCCAGTGGTGCAGAGAATCCAGTAAGCTGGTGAGGTTGTGGTGCAGAGGATCCAGTAAGCTGGCGGAGTTGTGGTGCAGAGGATACAGTAAGCTGGTGAGGTTGTAGTGGGGAGGATACAGTAAGCTGGTGGATCTGTGGTGCAGAGGATCCAGTAAGCTGGTGGAGCTGTGGTGCAGAGGATCCAGTAAGCTGGCGGAGTTGTGGTGCAGAAGATCCAGTAAGCTGGTGGAGTTGTGGTGCAGAGGATCCAGTAAGCTGGTGAGGTTGTGGTGCAGAGGATCCAGTAAGCTGGTGGAGTTGTGGTGCAGAGGATCCAGTAAGCTGGTGGAGTTGTGGTGCAGAGGATCCAGTAATCTGGTGGGGTTGTGGTGCAGAGGATCCAATAAGCTGGTGGGGTTATGGTGCAGAGGATCCAGTAAGCTGGTAGGGTTGTGGTGCAGAGGATCCAGTAAGCTGGCGGCGTTGTGGTGCAGAAGATCCGGTAAGCTGGTGAGGTTGTGTTGCAGAGGATACAGTAAGCTGGTGGAGCTGTGGTGCAGAGGATCCAATAAGCTGGCAGAGCTGTGGTGCAGAGGATCCAGTAAGCTGACGGAGTTGTGGTGCAGAAGATCCAGTAAGCTGGTGGAGTTGTGGTGCAGTGGATCCAGTAAGCTAGTGAGGTTGTGGTGCAGAGGATCCAGTAAGCTGGTGGAGTTATGGTGCAGAGGATCCAGTAAGCTGGTGGGGTTGTGGTGCAGAGGATCCAGTGGGCACAGTGTTAGTGATTCTATGCTGCTCAGCCAGCATAAAGGAAATGAACTTCCAGAAGCACAGTGAGTGACCAACCAATCCTCCATTAACACTAGAATCCAAACAAAAAAATAAATGCACATGCCAAAGCTACAACAAAAAAAAAATAACAACATGGGAAAAGCTCATAATTAATCCATACTGAACTGGACCAGTCCTATAGAAGATCCCTACAATGAGATTTCCCTGGAAGGAAACCAAGACATGGACCTTAGAAGAACAGTCGTAGACTTATTCAAAGAAATCAAAGAATAAAAAGAACAAATCACAGAACTAAGGGAAGAAAATGAAAAAGTCAGGAAGGATATAGAAGGAAAGAATGATAAACTTCAGAAAGAATTAGAGGGAAAGAATTACAAACTATGAAAAGAACTAGAGGAAGAAAAACACAAACTCAAAAGATATTGAGGGAGATAATGACAAACTCTGGAAGGATGTGAAAACACTGAAATGATCCCAGGCTGAAATAACAACAAAACAAAAAAACCTGGGGACCTTGGGAGGGAAAGACCCCAATGTGGAGCACAAGTGCAGGGTTGATGGTTGTTTGGGCTTGCCAAGGAGGAGCCTTTGAGCACTCCCTTAAGGAAAAGATGACATCTTTTAGGAAAAAAAAAATCCTCCAATTCAAGTGATGTGTGTGTGTGTGTGTGTGTGTGTGTGTGTGTGTGTGTGTGTATGTGTGTGTGTGTGTGTGTGTGTGTGTATATATATATACATATACATATACTGAAGCAATACAAGTAGGAGTGAACAATAACAACAAAAAAACTGGAAAAAATTCTGGAAAGACTAAGAAAAAAATGCAGGACATGTATGGCAGTGTGCAGATACTCAGGTCAGGTGGGGAGCAAGGAAAGGGAAGTGACTTTAGATTCTATTGAAAAATGATGTAAGACTTATGGAAAAGGTTTAATAACAATAAAATGTATAAAAAAACAACAAAGCAAGGAGCTACAAGTAGAGAATGAAAAGGAAGTGGAAATACTAAAAAAATGACAGGAAGAAGTGAAAAGGAAATTGAACATTGATCCAGTCAAAAGGAGAGGATGGGAAAAAGCCTCAGAAGCAGAATGGATAAAGCAGAAAATAGAATATCAGACCTACAGGATAACATGGAACAACTAAAATGCTCAAGTGAAGATTATGAAAAATTAAAAAAAAAATACCCCAAGATTAGAACAATCGGGAAATGTGGGATACTATGAAAAGAACAAATTCCAGCATCATAGGGATAGAGGAAAGAGAAGAATCCTAAGACAACACTATAGACCAGATCTTCAACAAGATAATAGAAGAAAATTTCCCAAAACTGAAAAAAGACAAACCCATACAAATACAAGTAGCACATAGAACATCAAATAGACAAGACCAGAAAAGAAATTCCATGCCATATCCTAGTTAAAACGCTAGATGCTCAAAACAAAGACAAAATACCGAAAGCCACAAAAGAAAAACAACAAATTACATCTAAGGGGAAAACCCATCAGAATGACAGATGACTTCTCACTGCAAACTATGAAAAGCTGGAAGGACGTGGTTCAAAGTATTCCCAGTGTTAAATGACTTTAGATGCCAAACCATGTTACTCCACCCAGCAAAAATGTCCATTATGGTTGAAAGAAAAGAAAGAAAAATATTTCGTGACATAAACAAAATGAAAGAATACATGTCAAACCGGGTGTGGTGGCACCTGAGAATAGTCAAATTATCCCCATATTCAGTGCCTTTTAGGCAACTCTTAAAATAACACATCAGTGACTTAGAAACTGCCAGAATTTCCTCATTATAGGTTGATCATTTGATACCTTGGTAACATTAAGGACAAATGATATTGCGACATATGTCTCAATCACCTCTGATTATATTGTTTTCTTTGACAATCTTCAAAGTCTATGTCTAACTTTTTCTTAGCATGTATTTGCAGGAAATGTGCCGGTGAAAGTTATTTGTGTATTTGAGGCTATAGGTAAGTGACTTTTGATATGTGAAACTTTATATACTATGCCATCAATTGACACTAGATTAACGTGATGTATATAGCTTATGGGAGATTACTTGTGGTATAAACCAGCTTGCAAACGTTAACAAAGTTATGAGTCTTAATTAAAATTATCACCAATAATTTTGTCATGTTATCTAATATCAGTTAATAATCTAATGATTAGATAGAAGAAAAGTAAACAAAAATTCCAGTGGTAAATATGAATGCATTTTATCTGCTTGGTCTCAAGAAAAATATATATTTTATAAAGATTAGTGAGCATTGCATGGGATGTAATATGATTTATGAATAAAAATACATATTCATTGTCTGTCACTGTCAGGTACAGTCTTTGTAATTCATCTTTATTTTAAATGACATTTACTGTCTCACCAACATTTGTAAAGTAGAACATCTGTATGATTCCCTAAAATGCACATTGCTCACAGCTGTTCACTGTACTGCCTGCAGCTGTGGCGTCATTTGCTTAGTAGTGCTTCAACTTCCTATTCCATCTCTTAGAAGAAACATATGAAGCCCAGATGGCCTGTGTTCATTATGCCAAAATAAGTTTTGGCTTGTCCTCTTTCTCGGCAGGACGTCTATTGATCTCAGTTCTGTCATGAGAGGATACATGTCCCTGGATAAGTCACCATATCTGTATAAGTAGGACCCGAGTGTGGAACAAATACTGCCACAACCTCATGTGATCAGCTGAGTTTAGAGGTAATTACCACAAGCAGACAGAGCACTAATTCCACCCTTCTTAGAGATTCTGTGGTTCTAAGAATGGTTTCTCTCAGTTGTGGATGCTAACACCAACTCCCCAGATGAAAGGCAAGCTGAAAAACATTACTGTTATATTTCTGTTTATCTGAAAGCAAATATGTTGTTATAATGTAAATCTTTTAACAGGCTCTAGAATAGTCCCATCACTTACTTTCAGATTCTGTAATTACTGTATATGGTTGGAAAGTATACATTCATATTTTAGAGTAATAAAAAATTATAGGAGGAAAATGTGAATACCTAACATACAAAAAAAAAAAGACAGAGAAAGATGCAGGACAGTTTAGACAGAATGTATGATCTGGGGTGGGGTGGGTGGAAGGGAAAGGGGAATATGTCTAAATTGAAATGAAAAATGATGTCTGAAATACACAAAACATCAATAAAAACATTATAAAATGTATTAAAATAAAATTCCATACATTCCAGTTTTTTTTAAAGAAATAATTTCTTAGAATAAAATACTCTTAAACTCTAAAAGTGATTAACAATGATGCTTCTTTACTTTCGTTTTTATTTTATTTTTTTTTTTATTTTTCCTTTTGCTCATTTACTTTGTAATGACATCCCATTCCATAATTGCAAGGAATTTTGTCATTATAAGTTATGGAAAATCTATGACTACAATTTTCAAGAAATGGCAATTGATAATGGCTTTCACACAGAATCTGCTTTAAAGGGGAAAATAAATTGTCCTTCTTTCAGGATTACTTTATCCACAAATCAGTTTGGTAATAATTAGATAAGATTACTATGAAGAGTAAATTAAGAAATCCATATGGAATATTTATAATAGACAATGCAAATGATAGTACAGAAACCCAAGAAATATCAATGATTTCTAATGTTTCTGTGTACTCTTTTATAGTGCAGTAATGCTATTAAAGTGAAATTGATTTTGCTCCTGATTAGATTATTTGTATAGAAAGTAGAAGCTAGAGCCTCCATTAAAGTGTTCAAGAGATTGGTTATAAGTTTTGTAGGATCACTGTAATTAACTGCAATTAGATGTTGTGTAAAGCAACAAAAATTTATAATCTCATGGCTCAGAGTTCTGTATGCTTGAATCTGAGTTCTAGGTGTCAATTCTGAAAAAGAATAGTTCCTTGCCAGTTTCCAGCAATATTTGGCCCTTCTTGGTTGGTAGCTTTCTCTATCCATCCTGCCATGGCTACTATTGTCTAATTTGTCTCTATATCTATTTTCTAAAAGTATTCTATTCATTGGACTTAGGGTTCATTTGTATTCAGTATGTCCTCACTTTATGATTGCATAAAGGTTCCAGACCCTCTTCTAACATGCTACTGGCAAAAATAAGGCCGAATACCTTCATGAAGCAAACATGAATAGAATCCAAAATGAACAGTAAGAAAATAGTGGAAAAATGAAGGGCTGGAGGGACAGCTTAGAGACTAAGACCAATTGCACGAAAAACTTGCTATTGCTTCCCAGTACCCATAACAGGCAACTCAAATTCTTATTACTGCACCTCCACCTGATTCGACACTCTCTTCTGTGGAAACTGTAGAAACCTGCACAGATATGTGCACACACACACACACACACACACACACACACACAGGCAAATACACACAAATAAATTAAGTCAGTTTAAAAAAGAAAGCAATTAATAATAAATATAAGAAAGGAATGGAGGAATCTCAAAAGTAAAGGTCAGAAACAAAGCTGCTATATGAAAGTGAAACAAAAAAATTCAAGCTCCAGACAGGTGCACGGACTCAGTGATGTGCCTGTAAGGCAAAGCAGAACTGCCTTGGCACTTGGGGGGGAGCTCACCACCTGCCTCAGAAGTCGCAGCTTGGGCTCAAGACAGGGACACTGACTCAGTGAGGTGCCTGTAAGGCAAGGCGGAACTGCCTTGGTACTTGAGGAGCACGAACCTGCCTCAGAAGTCCCAGCTTGGGCTTCAAACAGGCGTGCAGACTCAGTGAGGTGTTGGCAAAGCTAGAAGGAAATGCTTTGACTCTAGGGGTCCTACACCCCACAGGCTAAAGTAGCAACACCATCACTACACCCTTGCCCCCCAACACCCCCCAGTCCCTGTAAACCTGGTGGAGCTGTGGTGCAGAGGACCTAACAGGCACAGCATTAGTGATTATACACTTTGCAGCAAACATTGAGGTGCCAGAATCCAAAGAAACAAATAAACAGATAAATCCAACTCCCAAAGACACAAAGAAAAAACAGCATGAGAAAAGCTCATAATAAATCCAGACCAAACTCTAACAACCCTACAGAAGATCCCTACAATGAGATCTCTGAGGAAAGAAACCAAGACACCAACCTTAGGAGAATAACTGTAGATATATTCAAAGAAATTAGAGAACTAAGGGAAGAGAATGAAAAACTCAAGAAGGACCTAGAGGGAGATGATGACAAACGTTGGAAAGAACTAAAGGGAGAAAATGACAAACTCCAGAAGGAAGTGGAAATGCTGAAAAGATCCCAGGCTGAAATGAAAAAAGAAAATGACAAATGAACCAAAGAGTTACAAGATAAGAATGCCAGGCTCCAGAGGGAATGGAAAATCTAAATAAATCACAGGATGAAAAGAAAAAGGAAATTGAACATTCATACATTCACCAGGAAAGACTGGGAAAAAGCTACAGAAGCAGAATAGAAGAAGCAGAGAAAAGAATATCAGACCTGTAGGATAATATGGAGCAACTAGATAGTTCAAGTAAAGATTATGAAAAATTTAAGTAAAACACAAGAGTGGAAAAATCAGGAAATGAAAAGACCAATGCTCTGCATCATAGGGATAGAGGAAGGAGAAGAATCCCAAGACAACACTATTGACCAGATATTCAATAGGATAATAGAAGAAAATTTCCCCAAACTGAAAAAATACAATCCCATACAAATACAATAAGCACATATAACAGCAAAAATACAGGGCCATAAAAGAAACTCCCCACGCCATATAATTGTTAAAACACTAGATGCTCAAAACAAAGACAAAATATTGAAAGCTACAAGAGAAAAATGACAAGTTACATATAAGGGGAAACCCATAGGAATCACAGCTGACTTCTCAGTCCAAAGTATGAAATCTAGAAGAACATGGCCCAACCTATTCCCTGTGCTAAATGACTTTAGATGCCAACCCAGAAGACCATATCTAGTAAAAATGTCAGTTATAGTTGAAAGAGAAGGAATAAACTTTCACAGCATGAATAAGATGAAAGAATACATGTCTAAGAAACCAACACATCAGAAAATCTTGAAGCAATCCAAACATCAGGAAAGGAACAACTATCTCTAACCAATTAAAGACAGGAAACAACAAAAGTATAACAAACTTAGACGAAGAATGCAACCAAAAATAAGGTGAAAGGAAGCAACACGCATATCTCAATAATAACCTTAAATACTAATGGTCAAAACTCCCCAATCAAAAAAAAAATAATAGACTAGGAGAATGGATTAGGAAATAGAATCCTTCTATATGTTGTCTACAAGAAAACCATCTCACTGTCAAAGACAGATGACACCACCTTAGAGGACGGAAAAAAATATTCCAAGCGAATGGTAACAAGAAACAAGCCAGAGTAGCTATTCTAATATCAGACAAAATAGATATCTAAGTGAAGCTAATCAGAAGAGACAAAGAGGGCAATTACATCCTTGTCAAAGGAATAATTAACTATGAACACTTCACAATCCTAAATGTCTATGCACCAAACTCTGGTGCATCTAATTTAAAAACATTATTTTGCAGGACCTCAAGACACAGAATAGTCCTACCACAATAATAGTGGGATACTTCAACACCCAACTGAGCCTCTTGGATAGACCAACTAGACAAAAAATAAACAGAGCGACATCAGAACTAAACAATACAATACACCAAATGGACTTCACAGACCTCTACATAAGGTCCCACCCAAACATCAAAGAATATACTTTCTACTCTGTACCTCATAGAACATTCTCCAAAAACTGACCACATACTGGGGCACAAAATAAATCTTAACAAATATAAAAGGAGTGAAATTATTCCATGCATTCTATCAGACCACAGTGCAATAAAGCTCAATGTGAACACCAGAATAAACCCAACTAGCTACAAGAACACATGGGGACTAAACAACACCATCCTGAATAATGAATGAGTCAGGGAAGAAATAAAGAGTGAAATAAAAGTATTCATGGAACTGAATGAAAAAACCAATACAACACAACAAAACCTTTTGGATAATTTAAAAACAGTCTTGAGAGGGAAATTTATAATGCTAAGTGCCCACATCAAAAGAACAGAAAGGGAACAAATAAATGATCTAACCCTGCAGCTGAAAACAATTGAGAGACAACAACAAATGTACCCTACACCCAAAAGACAGGAAGAAATAACAATCAGAGCAGAAATCAATGAAATAGAAACAAATAAAATAATACATAGAATCAATGAATCCAAAAGCTGGTTATTTGAAAAGATAAACAAAATAAACAGACCTCTAGCACAGTTAACAACAACAAAAAAAGAGAAAACAACTCCAAATCAATTATATTCATTATGAAAGGGGAAACATCATAACAGACAAAGAAAAGATCCAGACAACCATACAGAAATACTTCAAAAACCTATATGCCACTAAATTTGAAAATCTAAGAGAAATGGATGAATATCTAAAATCCTGGGAACTAAATAAAGCTTAAACAAGAAGAAATTGACAGTTTAAACAGACCCATAATATATGAGGAAATTGAGGAAATCTCCCAATTACAAAAAGCCCAGGCTCAGATGGATTCACAGCAGAATTCCATAAAACATTAAATAGGTCCTACAACCATTACTACTCAAGCTGTTCAGAAGGATACAAACAGAAGAAATTTTCCCAAATTCCTTCTATGAAGCCAGCATCACCCTAATAATAAAACCAGGTGAAGATACAACCAAAAAAGAAAGCTATAGACCCATCTAACTAATGACCATAGGTGTAAAAATTCTCAACAAAATACTTACAAATCACATACAGACCGACATCAAAATGATCATCCATCATGATCAAGTTGGATTCATACCAGAGATGCAGGGATGGTTCAACATATGTAAATCAATAAATATCATAAAATCCCGAAAGTCCCAGCTTGGACTCCAGACAAGTGCATGGACTCAGGTGCAGGTAAGGCAAGACGAATCTGCCTTAGCCCTTGGGGTGCTCACCACCACCCCAGAAGTCCCGGCTTTGGCTGAAGACAGCGCACTGACTCAGGTGCTAATAAGGCAAAGTGGAGCTGCCTTGACCCTTGGGGGCCAAACTAGCAACACAATCCATCCCCCCACCCCCATCAATCTGTTGGAGCTCTGATGCAGAGGACTTAACAGGCACAGCATTAGTGATTATAGTCTGTGCAGACAAAGTTGAGGTGCCAGAATACAAGGAAAGAAATAAACAGACAAATCCAGATGCCAAAGACACAAAGAGAAAAACAACATGGAAAAACCTCATAATAAATCCACCCCGAACACTACCAACCATACAGAAGATCCCTACAATGAGATCTTCCAAGGAAAGAAGCCGAAACACTGACCTTAGAAGAATGACTGTAGACATATTAAAAGAAATTAGAGAACTAAGGGAAGAGAAAGAAAAATTCAAGAAGGACCTAGAGGAAGATAATGACAAATGGTGGAAAGAACCAAGGGGAGAGATTGAAAAACTTAAGAAGGATCTACAGGGAGATACTGACAAACATTGGAAAAATTAAAGGTAGAAAATGACAATCCCCAGAAAGAAGTGTAAACAACCTATAAGACATAGGTGTAGGAAAAGTCTTTCTAAATCAGACACCAGCTGCATAGGAAATAAGTTCACCAAATGACACCTCATCAAGCTCAAAAGCTTACGTACAGCAAAAGAAACAACGAAGGAAGTAAAAAGCAAACCCACAGAGTGGGAGGTAATTTTCACCAGTGATTCATCTGAAAGAGCATTAACGTCAAGAATATATAGACTACTCAAAAAACAAAGAACTAAGAAAATAAATGACCTACTCAGAAGATGGAGTAAAGAGCTGAACAGAAACTTCATTACTGGGGAAGTAAAGATGGCTGAGAAACATCTTAAAAAGTGTTCAACATAGTTAATAATTAAGGAATTTCAAATTAAAACCACTCTCATATATACTTACTCATCCTACTCAAAATACTCATCCTACTGCAAAGATACATGCACATCCATGTTTAATACAGTTCTCTTCACAATAGCAAAGAGCTGGAACCAACCCAAATGCCCCTCAACAGACGAGTGGATGACAAAAATGTGGCACATCTACACAATGGATTATTATTCAGTGGTAAAAAATGACGATATCATGAACTTTGCAGGTAATAAACAGTTGGATCTCAAAGCCATTACAGTAAGTGAAGTAACACAGACCCAGAAAAACAAATGGTGAATGGTTTCCCTGATTTGTGAATGCTAACACCAAATCCCTCCAGATGAAAAGCAAGCTGAAAAACATTATTGTTATATTTCTGTTTATCTGAAAGCAACTATGTTGTTATAATGTAAATCTCTCAAGTAGCTCTAGAATCCCCCCACTACTTCTTTTAAGACTCTGTAATTACTATATATGGATGGAGAATATGTATCCATATTTTAGAGTAACAAAATTAATGGAGGAAAATGTGAATTTCTAAGCATCGAAAAAGACTGAGAGAAACATGTAGGACAGTTATGTGATAATGCATGATCTGGGGTAGGGTGGGGGTGAAGGACAAGGGAATATGCCTAAACTGAATTGAAAATGATGTCTGAAATACACAAAACATCAATAAAAGCACAAAAAATAAAATACCCCCCAAATAAAAAAGAAGAGTTATACCTAAAAAAAAGAAAAGGCAGGCTAATTTATTTATCCTCTAGAAATGTTAATTCTTAAAACTGAGTGAGTCTAATCAAGTTTTATACAGAAGATATAGTTAACAGCAAAGCCATAAATTGCATCAGATTTAATATCTTCACATTTGTAAAGATCACTAGAATTGTTCCTTAAAATCAGAAATAGCACACAGATAATAAAGTACATGAACTTCAATACAGTTCAATAATAGTTTTAACATAATCTCATTATGTTTTCACCAATAGTAGCATATATTATCTGCACAAATTAGATATTATTTACATTAAATATTGTTTTCACTTGTATATGATGCATTGATCATACTCAGCCTTCATCTTCTTTTTACCCTTGATTTCCCTCCTACCCTTCCAGTTTCATCAAATAATTTTCTTTTTACTTCATGCCTTTTCCAAAAAAAATCTAGAGTCCACATATAATAGAATTCTTGGTATTTGTATTTCTAGTTCTGGTTTATTTAGATCAATCTATGTTAGGAAGAAAAAAGATCAGAATTTTGGTAAAACAGTTGACATGAAATCATACTTGAAATTGACCTTCCTACAGGAAAATAGTCTTTGTGACCACAGGAGACATGGTCATAGATACATGAGGATAATGAGGAACAGTAGGATGCACCAGAGAGTAAATGATGGCCATAAAAGAGGAGAGCACTGTATACATTAATACAACACCAAGAAAGTATGGGAGAGGTAGCTTCCGTGGACAGCATTGCCAGGGGACATGTGGGGAAGGGAGAAACAATGAGGTGGGAGAAAAAGAGGAAGAAAGACAGTAGGAGAAACAGATTAAGAGACAGAGATACAGAAAGAGAGAGAGAGAGAGAGAGAGAGAGAGAGAGAGAGAGAGAGAGAGAGANAGCATGGGATATGAAAAAATGGTAAATATCTTCATAGCTTTTCAACATATATTGAAATGATTGGGTTGACAAAAGGAGAACTATTTAAATAGAATTAGGAATAAAATTAATTATAAAGTTTTACAGACACAGATTAAAAACTTACTTGAAGTGTTGTTCCACCATTTTTAATAAAATACTTTTATTGATGTTTTGTGTATTTCATACATGATTTTTCAGTTCAATTTATAGATATTCCAATTTCCCTGTCCCCCCAACCCCAGATTGTGCATTCTGCAATACATGTCCTGCATCTTTTGCTCAGTCTTTTAAAAGTTTTTCTCTGCAGAGGTTTGTTGTTTGAGGCAGAATTTAACTGTATCAGTCAGTTGTTTGACCCAGTCCTTATGTTGTTCTTGTGCCCTCCCATTCGTAATGCTACAAAATATGTCTATATAAACATCACATATGTACCAGGTCTTGGACTTTTTAAATACAATACTTGAACCGATGTTTTGTGTGTATTTCAGACATCATTTTTAGTTCAATTTAGACATATTCCCCTTTCCCTTTCCCCACCCCACCCCAGTTCATGCATTCTGCCATACATGTCCTGTATCTTTCTCTCAGTCATTTCAAAGTTTTTTTTTCTGCAAATGTTTATTATTTGGGGCAGAATTTAACTATATTAGTCCATTCTTTGACCCAGTCCTCTTGTTGTTGTGGTTCCCTCCCAATTGTATTGCTCCAAAATATGCTATATAGATGTCATATATTTACAAGAATTATGTCCTCCAATAATAACCCGTATGTTAAAACCAATATATGTTTAGGAGTTCACATCTTTTCCTTTAATTTTCTATTACTATAAAATATGAATATATACCTTCCACCCATATACATTACCATGTCTGAAAGTAAGTGGTAAGTTAATTCTAGGGCTCTTTAGGAGATTCACATTATAACATCACAGTTGCTTTCAGATAGAAAGAAAATATAACCATAATGTTTCTCAGCTTACCTTTCAATTGGGGGATTTAGTGCTATCATCCACAAATGTGGGAAACCATTTCCCATTTCTTTTGGGGTACTATGTTACTTTACTTAGCATAACGGCCTCAAGTTCCATCCATTTACCTGCAAAATTCATAATGTCATTTTTTTTTTTTTTGGTCTTTTCGAGACAGGGTCTCCCTGTAGCCCCAGCTGTCCTGGAACTCGCTCTGTAGACCAGTCTGGCCTTGATCTCACAAAGATCTGCCTGCCTCTGTCTCCCAAGTGCTAGGATTAAAGGCATGCGCCACCACGCCCGGCTAATGTCATCTTTTTTTACCATTTCATAAAACTCCATTGTGTAGATGTACCACATTTTTGTTACCTACTCGTCAGTTGAGAGGCATTCGTGTTGATTCCAGCTCTTCACTATTGTGAAGAGGGCTGCAATAAACATAGATGTGCATGTATCTTTTGCAGTAGGATGAGTCTTGTGGGTATATAGCCAGTAGTGGTATGGCTGGATCAGGTAGTATGTTCATTTTTAGTTTTTTAAGTGTTCTCCAAACTTTCCACAGTGGTTGTATGAGTTTACAGTCCCACCAGCAGTGGATGAGTGTTCCCTTTTCCCCCACAACCTCTGCAGCATTTGGTGGCTTTTGTTTTCCTGATCTTAGCCAATCTTATCAGAATAGGATGATATTTTGGAGTGGTTTTAACTTGGAATTCCTTAATTAATAACTATGTTGAACACTTTTTAAGATAATTTTTAGCCATTTTTACTTCCTCGCTGGTGAAGTCTCTGTTCAGCTCTTTACTCCATCTTTTGAGTGAGTCATTTGTTTTCTTACTTCTTTGCTTTTTTAGGATTTTATATATACTTGAAATTAATGTTCTGTCAGATGCATCACTAGAGAATGTTTTCTCCAACTCTGTGGGTTTTCTCTTCACTTCCCTGATTATTTCATTCACTGTACAGAAGGTTTTGAGTTTAATGAGGTCCCAGTTGTCAATTGTCAACCTGAATCCCCACACAGCAGCTATCTGATTTAGGAAATCTTTTCCTATGCTTATGTCTTTAGGTTGCTGCCAACCTTTTCCTCTTTCATCATCAGAGTTTTGGGGTTCACATTGAGGTACTTGATCCATTTGGCAGTGATTTTTGTACAGAGTGAGAGGTAGGATTTTAATTTTTTTCTTCTACATATGGTTATCCAGTATTTTTTTCTTCTACATATGGTTATCCAATTTTGGCAGAACCATATGCTGAAGATGCTATCTTTCCTCCAATGAGCTCTTTTGGCCCCTTTATTGAATATGAGGTGGCTGAAATTGTATGAGCTCAAGTTTATATCTTCAGTTTTGTTCCGTTGATTAACAGTTCTGTTTTTGTGCCAGTACCAGGCTGTCTTTATAACTATAGACCTGTAATATAGCTTGAAGTCCAGTAAGGTGATCATTTCCCCCATCTCCATATTTTATTTTTTACTCATGTTTGCTTTATCTATTCAGTGTCTTTTTTTCCCCATATGAATTTAAGAATTTTTTCCAAGTCTGGGAAGAAACTCATGGGGATTTTAATTTGGATTGCATTGAATCTGTATATTTATTTGGGTAGAATGGACATTTGGATTATATTTTTTTTTCAGTCCATGAGCATGGGGGTTTCTCCATCTTTTGATGTCTTCTTCAATCTCCTTCAGAAGTTTAAAAATTTTGTTGTACTGATGTTTGGTGTCTTTTGTTAGGTTTGTCCCCAGGTATTTTAATTTTTTGAGACTATTATGAGTGGGAAGTTCTCCTTATATTTCTAGTCCAGTTGCTTATTGTTGGTGTAAAGAAAAGGTACTGGAGTGATGGCTCAGTGATTAAGAGCACTGACTGCTCTTGCAAAGGACCCGGGTTTCATTCACAGCACCCATATGGCTGCTGAGAACCATCTTTAACTCCAGTTCCAGGGAATCAAACACCTCTGTGGCATTGCACAACATGTGTGCACCTATGTACATACAGACATTATACACATAAAATAAAAATGTAAAATGGTCTGTGTACAGCTCAATGTTTGAGCATTTTCCTAGCATGTGTGAACTGCAGTTCCATATCCATTGCCAGTAAATTTCCTTTTAAGTGTTGTGGGGCAGAGCACAAGGTAAGCATGCATATGGAATTACCCATGAACCTGAGCAAGTGTGCATGTGGAAATGTATCATTTGTGTTGTCTTCCTTTATCACTCTACACTTTTATTTTTTGAGAAAGGGTCTCTTACTGAACTTGGAGCTCATCAATTTGGCTAGGCTGACTAGTTCAGAATCTCCAGGGATACTACTGTCTTCATCCCTCATAGTGGTCATGTTATAGGTGTGAGCGCCCCAGGTTATTTATATGGGTTCTTTTGATGCAAACTCAGGTTATCATATTCAAACTACAAGCCCTATTGAGTGAGCTGGCTTCGCATTACTGAGTTCTTTCCTAAAGTTCATGGAGAAATATCTCATATGGTAACAAAAAGAAAAAAAGAAGAACCAGGAGAACCCTTTATAATTGGGCCATGAATGAATTTAACAGGTTAAGAAGCAACAGTGCCATGTGGTAACACAAGCCTTTGATCTCAGCACTTAGGAAGAGGCAGAGAGAACCTGCTGGATCTGTCACAGTGAGGCCATCCTGGTCTAATAGCAAGTTCCTTTGTTGAGGCTACAGGGGATACTGTAAAAAAATAAAGGTTACATCACTGGTGTTTTGTACAAAATTATCCCATTTATGTGTATAGTACTTTATGGGGCAGGGTTGTCTACAGGAAACGTCATTAGATGTATGCACATTAAAACAGGGCCTTCTTTAGATTGATTTACACATAGGGGCTGAGAAGTACCACCATGGCCCTCTAACCACTGGAAAGCCTGGGAGGTCTGCAAGCATGGCTGCTCAAACCACAAATGCTTCAAGAATTTGCAATCTGGCAAATAAGGCCTACAAGGTTCTTAATCCCTGGTCTTGAGTCTACATGGTTAAGCTTAAGAAGCTGAAGTCTTGTTGAGGTCAGTTGAGGATCTGGTCCTCAGAGGTCTCTCAGAAATTTTTTTTGGGGGGGTGGGAGCCCTTTGCTTCTTTCAGCTCGTCATCCACCAGTTCCATTCACATGAGGACAAAATCAGGTCTTGATAGACCAGGCTTCATTTTCTGAAGGATGAGCAGACTTTCCTCTTTATAGACTGGGCACTGGCTGAAGTCCCCTTAGTGGATCTCCAAGACCTCCCTGAACAGGAAGACTGGTGACCCACCTCTGCAGGGCTTTTCAAGAGATAACCCCATGCATAATCCCCTAAGACTTGGTTAAACTCTGAGGGCAAGGAACAAAGTTGTACCCCAGGTCCTTCTGCCAAATTGGTAGGGACTTCAGGTATGGTCATTAAGCACCCAGAAAGGCTAAGTTGCACCAGTCTGTTACATTGCACCTATATTAATATTGTATTCTTTAGGGAAAAAATCTGTATATTATTTCCATAGCATATTTCTTGATTAACATCTTTCCATTTTGATCCCATATTACTCTAAAAGATGCACACCTGTACTCCATCATATACTAAAAGTCCAAGGTCTGGAAATACGTGTTAGGTCAGCTCTAGAACCTGTGTATGGATTCCCAATACAAGGGCACAGTTGCCTTTAGATTGTGAGGAATATAATATTAACATTGCTCATTTTGTCTTACACCTAGGTACTTGGTACTAGCATCCACAGATGAGGGATACCATTTATCTTGGTTAATCTGGGCTAAACGTGTGGCCTTAAGCATCCAGAAGGAAAGTACAACCAGAAATGAATACTCAATAAGACCAGAGAAACTGTAATGCCGACACAAAACTTGAGATCTTAGTCAAAAGACAAAAAGAAAAAAGAGCACCATTGTTTGCCCTGTCTTCAATTCTTACAGGCAGGTACATCTGCTCTGTGGATGCCACTGCTTTTGGCACTCCTCAAGGACATGAGATACAGCTCTTTTACTTTTTAACTTTCCAATGTGGACTAAAGACTGCTGAGAGACCCAGCTTGTGAACTAAGCATTTAATGGGAATTCAGCCTTGTCAGACTATGGACTGCCATTGTTGGATTACCTTGGCTGTATCATGGAGGCCAATGCAGGGGGATCAAGACAGGATGCGTGCTTACTGGACTTCATTTGGGAGACTACAGAAGGGAAAGACCCCAAAGTGGAGCACAAGTGCAGGATTGATGGTTGTTTGGACTTGCCAAAGAGGAGCCTTCGAGTACTTCCTTAAGGAATATATAACATCTTTTAGAAAGAAAAAAAAAAGTCCTCCAAGTATATATAATGAAGAAACAGAAGTAGGAGAGAGCAATACAACAGAATTGGAAAAAAAAAAACTCTGGAAAGTCTCAGAAAAAGATACAGGACATGTATGGCAGAGTACAGGGACTCAGGTGGTGTGGGGGGGCATGGAAAGAGAAGTAACTCTAGATTCAATTGAGAAATGATGTAAGACTTAAGGAAAAAATTTTATAACAATAAAAATAATTTCGTGAATAAAAAAGAAGCTGAAGTCTGATTTCAGCAGATAATAGCAGCAGAGGCAGCAGAAATAGCTCCAGATATTATCCCAGCAAGAAGAAAAGGCAGGGAGCTCGGCTCTGTCCTTGTACCAACTACTGGAAGATGCCAGCTACTCCGTGGGGCAATCTTTTCATTTCATTTAATCTTTTTCTGAAAATTATCTCATAGACCTGCCCAGTGCTGTGTAGTTGAAAGCTAACATGAACTATTATAGCCATGTATGCATGCTCATTCAAAAGGAATAAATTACATATTTTTTCAGAAGTAGATCTGTACCAAAAATCCTTGAACTGAAAATTGAAATTTCTCAGTAAGAAAACAGTCTCTTGTCTTTCCAGAAACACATTCCATTGAAGTAAGCAACATTTTTAAATGAATTGAAATATATCCATTTTTTCTTAAACCAATTCATGATATTTGCTAGGGCATTATTTGAGAGTGGTAATATGCAAAAATAATATTATATAAATCCTAACAATTTACTATACAAACATATTGAGCAACTGTTGCCTTATCACTACATTTTACCAAATCATGAAAAAAATGGGAAAACTGACTAAAAAATCCAAATTTTATAATGAAAAGTTGTTCATTCTTTTCTTTCCTTTTTTTTACTACATAATGCAGAATGCATCCTCCTGGAAAGTGGAAAAGGCCAGAGTGTGGGAATACCATGACTCACTTAGTTGATATAATGAACTGACCACAGAAATCCTAACATTAACCATGAAGATTTGGCCCTGTGTTTCATCATAGTAAACATTTACATTTACCACTTATCAGTCATTTTCAATAACATTCACAGAAGATTGTGTTACTCTTCCTTCATCAGATGATAATAATGGTTTTGTGTCATCTGACTTACTAGCAGGATATTTTTTAGGTCAGGTCCTATATGCACTAAATGCATTAACTTCTTATGTGACTATGTGAGTAAAGGAGTTTGTGATCTTTATTTTAGAGTTGATAAAATATAAGTGAATATTAAGTATCTTGCAGGATGTCAGGCAGTCAGTGGAGAATGAGACTATAGTAAAATCAGGCAAGAAAATCTATAGCCTACAGTCTAACCATGTCAAAGCACTACCTAGATGGAGCAATCGTTACTCCCATTGCAGTAGAAAGTCTTTTTTTTTTATTGAAGTCTTGTGCTCTTGACACATTTCTTAATCAAGTTTATACCTCTTCCTTGTCCTCCTCCCCACCAGAGTTCATGCATTCTGCCATACATGTCTTGAATCTTTTTCTCAGTCTTTAAAAAAAGTTTTGAATACAGAATTTTACTGTTTTGGGCAGAAGTTAACTATTTCAGTCAGTTCTTTGGCCTAGTATTTTTGTTGTTGTTGTTGCTCCTTCCAATTTGTATCACTTCAACTTATGCATGCCACACATATACCAAAATTATGATGTCTGAAAATAAGCTATAAGTTAATTCCAAAACATGTTTAGGGATTCACAATTTGACAGTAGTGTTGTATGCAGGAAAAGAAAACAAAACATTACTTTATATTCCTACATTACATAGCAAGTTGATGAGTAACATCAGGTATTGTATTTACACAGAGAGCAAAGATAAAAAGAGTATTATTCAATTTGCCTTACAAGTAGGGATTTGGTGCTAGGGTTGAGAAATGAGGGACACCATATGCCGTTTGTTCTTCTGGGACTGGGTTACATTACTTAGCATAATGGCTTCTAGTTCATTCATCACTGAGTCTCACATATGGGATTACAATTGTCATAATATGGAGGAGACCAATGATCTCCTATAGTTCTTCTCAGACAAGGGAACCTATACATTGCCTACAATTGAAAGGAATGATTAGAATTACTCTTTTAGACACCGCTGATATTGCTGAACTCTTTCTAAGACAACTGACTTAAAGAGCTAGCAAGATTATTTTTATATATTTTATTGAATATTGAACAATGAAATTCAAAATACTTCCAAATTTCTCTTTCTAACCATAGTCTCAAGTTTGTTAAAAATAATCCTTCTTTTCCATCTGTTTCATGCCTAACCTTCAATGGGTCTATGTATTTGGAAAAATAATGATTTGGAAGATAATGCATCCTTTAATTAGATAGCTACAACTTTTCATACTATAATGTATACCTTGATACATCACATTTAACATAATACAATGTTATTTGTTAAATGAAATAATAATGATAATAATTGAATATTTTTAGATACATGTTAATCCATTATTATTTTTGTATCATATATTGAGAGCTAACCTAATATACCCCAGTAAAGTTTGGGTAAACCAGTTAGGAAACAAAGATAGAGAGAGAAATTTTAACACCCTGTATCAGCTTAAGGGTACAAATTCTCCTGTTACACTGTGATTTATGATCCCCAAACTCGATATTAAAACCGTTAAATATTTAATACTCTAGTTTTTCTAAACTATATGATGAAGTATCCACATGCCTCATCAACCTTGAATAAAAAAGTCAACATTTTATTACAATTAATGACTGTTACTACCATAGCTACCTACTAGCATTAACTATGAATTCTCTGAAAGCAAGAACAGATCATGTACAATCTTTTTTTCCATATTTTATTTATTATTTTAATTTTATACATATCTTTATGTAGGTAAGTGCTCTTGCAGAGGACCTGGTTCAATTCACAGAACCCACACGGCAGTTAACAACCCTCTACAACTTCAGTTCCAGGGAAATCTGACAACCTCTTGTGGTCTCTGCAAGCACTGTATGACATGGGCATGCTTACATATATGCAGGCTATGCACTCATATGCATAAAACAAAAATAATAAAATATGTTTAAAGTACCACCCAAACCAGAATAAAAATGAATATGGACATGAATTGTACATAATTATTTTTTTTAATTTAAGGTCAGGTCATACAAAATCAACTTAAAGAAATAAATTTTTTCTTTGGCTAGGCATAGTGGCACACACTTTTATTCCAAGCACTCAGGAGTTAGGAAGAGGAAGATTCTTTTGAGAGTGAGGCCAGTCTGGTCTACATAGGGAATTCCAGGTCAACAAGAGCTAAAATGAGACCTTGGCTCAAAGATAAAGAAATAAGAAAAAAATGAGAGAAAGAGAGAGAGAAAGAGAGAAAGAGAGAAAGAGAGGAAAGAAAGAAAGAAAGAAAGAAAGAAAGAAAGAAAGAAAGAAAGAAAGAAAGAAAGAAAGAGAAAAGAGAGAAATGAGAGAGAAAGAAAGAAAAGGAAAGAGAAAGAGAGAGAAAAAAAGGAAAGTAAGGAAGGAAGGGAAAAAGGAAAGAAGGAAAGAAGGAAAAGAGAATAGCTTCTATGTAAACAAACCTACGCAAATTTTATAAAACTGTAATGATGGAATATTTGTAAAATCAGTTACTTTTTAGAGATGGCCTAGCGGTTAAGAGCGCCGACCGCTCTTACAGAGGACCCGGGTTCGATCCCCAGCACCCATATGGCGGCTGAGAACCGTCTGAAGCTCCAATTCCAGGAGAACTCCAGTTCCAGGGGAATCTGAGACCCTCTTCTGAACTCTGTGGCGTTGCACGACACGGGTGCACAGACTTGCATGCAGACAGTACATTCATACACATACAGAAATAAATAAAATTAATAAAAAAATTAAAAAAAAATAAATAAATAAAAGTTTTAAAGACTCACGATTAAGTCTATAAAGTAGAATTTGAAGCTATTATACTAGATTCTCTGTAATACACTGGAAGGAAATTGATACTCTTATAAATATGCAAGATACATATGATCATATGATTTCCAACTACTGAGCATT
This sequence comes from Rhizomys pruinosus, assembly GCA_009823505.1. Lineage (NCBI taxonomy): Eukaryota > Metazoa > Chordata > Mammalia > Rodentia > Spalacidae > Rhizomys > Rhizomys pruinosus. The sequence goes on from VZQC01014451.1 coordinate 1,509,658, forward strand.
TGATTTCAACAGAGACATGAGGCACATGAGTTAGAAATTAAAAGAAGTACCAGCTCTTGAAGGTGAGTTTAAGAGTGATGATCTCATTATAATAATGTATATTAGTGAATATAAAAATATAATAAAACATAATTCAAATTTCTTAAAAGTATGTTTTACAGGATGCTATTGAATTATTGACTACCCAGTCTTGAAGTTCACATGCATTTGAAATGTCCTCTTATGATTAACCTAAACTAATTTAAAAAAATCATTCTTTATTAAATCTCCTAATACTTTCTCATTAATTCCATTATATATCTATATAGTATTTCACATTTCATTAATTCTGATTTTTAAATCCATTTGGCTTTTATATAACCCCACAGAAAGTGTGAAAGAATAAGAATCGGTCACAGTCAAATGAATTCTGTGAATCACATTGTCCAATATCTACTTGGAAACTGGATAAATAATAAGATCATGAGAATTTGCATAGTCATGCCCATAATTAATATTCAAAATTGCGCTTGGCTTAAAACTTTGAAAATTGTTTCTCTTTATTTGGCATAAAACATCATTTGTAGTGTTAATTCATGTTCTTTAGTACTTATTCCATGAGTGTTATTAAATACATTTTTGTGTTTCCACAAACAATGAGACATGCCTGCCATAATTACATTAGAAATATAGTACATTCCTCTTCTCCATATGCTTTCTAATAAAGGTTTCAGGTTTCTTGCTCTGTTCACTTTTTGCTTTTGTGTAATTATAGCTTTGATCATAATTATTATTTTCACACCAGTTTCAGTTTAAACAATTGTGATCCCTTATATAATCATCACAAAACTATTAAATATTTTCCCTTTGCATATTCATCTATTTTTCATTTAACAGATTATGCATCATTATTAATATGTGTTTTCACTACTATCAAAGAAAGGAAGACCCCTATCATGATAAGCTGAGGAAAAAAATACAAATGCTGTCTACAGATTTAGAAGCAAGATATATTACCAAATAAGAAGGGAATAATAAGGCATATTACCTAGACACACATATTATGGGGCCAAAATGAGAACAGGTATTTTAGCAAAGACTGGGAGGCTACGGCAAGGAGTATTCACACTGACAGAGCCAATATGAAGGTGTTGAGTAGGGAGTGTGTCTAGGTAGAAGAGTTCAGAGGAGAGACAAAACCAGGAAAAGAAAAAAAATGAAGCTGTACTAATGGATAGGGCAAACAAGGGGGAGCCTGGTGATTACAGAGACTTGATTTTTCTCTGATTTACATAGGAGGAGATTGCAAGGTTTGTGAAGATGGATTGGCACTCGATTGAAAAGAAATAATTATTCATGTAGTAATGGCACAAACTGAAAGTGAACAAAGAAACAATGAAATGAGTTAAAATATAAAGAAGAAATAATAAATATTTCAGAAAATGAGGAATCAAATTATGGTTAAAAGCACCTGAAGTAGATACATTTAAATGGGAAGTACAACGGGTTTTCTGAAGCATTCTTTTTGAATAAATAAGAGGCAAAGAACACCATCAATTTTTTTAATGAGAATTTCAAAAGTTCAACACTTTTTAGTATGAATAACATAACCAGGGAATATCATGAGAGAGATGCGAAATGCCCACATGTATTTGATATCTAATGCAAATACTTGAGTGCACTATTAGTTCTGGAAATCATAACAAGGCTCAGACAAAGGATACATACTTGAGAATGATTAGCACACTGACACTAAATAAAGGTAGGAAAAGTAGATAAGATAAACATAAGTGAACAGAATGAGAGATGACACATTATCAAGAATCTGGCCCCAGAACTAAAAGTGAGTGAAAATGAGATTGGCATTACTTTAAATGAAGGGAAATGGATTAAGAGGAAAGCCATAAGGATAAATATCTTGGAAGTAAACAGATGGGTCAAATTCTTCTGATGAGTGAGTGTGGAGCAATAGAAAGACAAGGCCTTTGGTTATAGACAACAGCAGCCTTCACAGAGTAGTACAGAGGAAAGCCTGTCTAAAAACAGTTCAAAATATAATGGGAGGCAAATCACTTTCATTCAGTAAATAATCTGAGAATTTCTGAAAGAAAGTTATCAGAAAATGTTCAAAGTTTCAAGAAGGAGCTAAGAATAGAAAGGCTGTTTATGAGTGACAAAGACTCCAGGTGAAAATGAAGATATAGGGGACAGTGGGCACAGCAGCGAAGATAACTTTTATGTGAAGCTTTATTATAAATGCATAAAATTGTGGACACTTTCTCACTCCTATGAAAATCATACTGACAATGTCCATGGCACATTGTATTTCTGTGGCCATCATATTTCTCTATGGATCATATATTTCACAATTCTTCCATACATCTCTTAGTAGTACATTATGAGGAGTCAGTGGATTTGTCCAAAACTCTTGTCTCTGCTAGTTGTAATCATTTTATTTGTATAGACTAGATTATAAATTGAGAAAAATAATTTAATATTTACTGAAAATTATATATTTACTGTAACCTGTGCTGAGTGATTTGGATTACACAAAGATGAATAAGCAAAGTGAACAAGTCTATAATAATCTCACATGTATGGCAAATTCAATAGCAATTTCTGAAACTGAATAAATTTCCAATTTTAAAGTTTCTTTATCATTTTCCTTGCAATTACTTCTCATTTTAATCGGATATATTAACTGTGGGGCAGTTTGGGAGAAAAAAAATGTATTGAATTGAATAACCCTACAAAATTTGGATAAAATTTGGCATTATTTCAAATATATCTGATGAAATATTTTCTTTTAGATGCTAAATTTTCCTTACATCAAAATAAAATTATTTCGGGTTATTTAAATTATTTTATTGCAAGCTACTTAAAGAAAACTTTTATTGTCCATTAATAATTTAATCATTTGGATGAAAACAACCCAGTAGTAGATCTCATAATCAGTTTAATTCATCTGAATTTGGAGTTATATGAAGGGTAAAAATCTGTATTTGCATTAAGTTAAAATTTTAACTATGTTTGTCTATTTGAGACAGGGTCTCCCTGTAGCTGCAGCAAATTTTAAATACATTAAAGCCAGGTGTGGTGTCATAAACCTCTAATCCCAGTGCTCAGGAGGCAGAGACAGGCTGATTTTTGTGAGTTCAAGGCAAGCCTGGTCTACACTGCAAGTTCTAGGACAGCTAGGAATACAGGGGGACCCTGTCTTGAAAAGATTTTTAATACATATTATGAAAACTAAAAATAGAATGAACCATCAGAAGTGAAAATAAGTAAAAAAGAGAAAATAGATATTGAACAAATGTTCAACAGCAATCATCAACAAAGCATAAAATATTTTTCCAAAAATAGTTTTTATATGGACAACATTTTCCTAAAGAGAAAAAGGATATAGAAAAAGTATTGATATGATGGCATAGGCAAGTGAGATGTCATAGTGGACAGACACTCATTCACAGGCCTGAGGACTTGAGTTCAATCCAGGATCCAAAGGTGGCAAGACTTGTCCTCCTACTAGCGTTGAACATTCAAATATACTTATATACACATAAAATGAATATAATAAAATAAATATAAATATGAAATTATGATTAAAATGCAATAAAATTGAAATGGATATATAAACATAGCAAGCCCATTTCTCTAAAATTTAAGAGAAAATAAATATATTTTTATTCCAAACTCTGAAAGTTTGCTATTTATATGAAACAGAAAAAAATGAGATCACAATTTCTATTTAAATAATTTAATAAATTCTGTCATCAAATATTTACCTTAAAATTATCATGGGGACCCAAAGGAGGAAATACAGCATCTTCAGCAACTGATATTGGCAAAACTGGATCACCACTTGGAGAAGAATAAAATTAAACCCTTACCTCTTGCCCTGTACAAAAATCAACATCAAATGGACCAAAGACATCAACATGAAACCTGAAACTCTAAAGGTGATAGAAGAAGATATTGGCAACAACCTATAATGCATAGGCATTCTAAATCATACTTTCTTTTTTTTTTTTTTGACGTATAGCTGAGTTTTATTTTAGATTTTTAGATTTAGCGGAATATCTAAACTGTTTTCTTTTTTTTATTAATTTAATTTTATTGATGGTTTGTGCATTTCATACATCATTTTCCAATTCAGATCAGGCATATTTCCCTTTCCCTTCCCCCCCACCCCCACCCCATCCCAGATCATGTATTCTGCCATAACTGTCCTGCATCTTTCAGGTTTTTTTTTTTTCATTTTTTAGCTATAAGTGATAATCCATGAGTATAAGCATCCTTCGTGCAAAACCAATCTACAGATTGTTGTGCCCAAACCCCCACAGTCCCACCATTCAGTAAAAGTAAATATGTGTAGATTAAACAACATTGGTTTACAGACTCTGATAAAAACGGTAATGCATCTGAGTTAAATGTAGATATAAATCATACTTTCTAAAGCAGACAACTACACAGGAAATAAGGTCCACAATTGACAAGTAGGACCTCATTAACCTCAAAAGCTTCTGTACAGAGAAAGAAAAAAATCAGTGAAGTGAAGAGAAATCAACAGAATTTTAAGGAAACCTTCACTGCTGATACATCTGACAGAGAATTAAGTTCCAGAATATATAAACTACTCAAGAAACAAAGACATAAGAAAACAAATGACTCACTGAAAAGATGGAGTAAAGAGCTGAACAGAGACTACCCAATGAGCAAGTAAAGATGGCTTTGATTATGTTGAGGAATGTTCCCTCCAGTACAATTCCTTCTAGAATTTTAAACATAAAAGGGTGCTGGATTTTGTTGAATGTTTTTATTTTTGCATCAATTGAGATGATCGTGTAGTTTATGTGTTTTATGATATTTATTGATTTACATATGATGTACCATCCTTGCATCTCTGGTATGAATCTAAATTGGTTATTATGGAATTCTGTTGTGAAACTATCTAGGCCTGGGGTTTTTTTGGTTGGTAGGTTTTTTTATTACTTTTTCAATTACCTCAAATATTATGGGTCTGTTAAACTTTGGTGAATTCCTGGATCTCAGATATTCATCGATTTCACTAAGGTTTTCAAATTTAGTAGAGTATAGGTTTTTGAAATGTTCCTATATGACTATCTGGATCTTTTCATTATCTATTGTGATGTTTCCCTTTTCATCAGAATTCTATTGATTTGGAGTTGATCATCTTTTCTTTTGGCTAACTGAGCTAGGTCTGTCTATCTTGTTTATCCTTTCAAAGAACCAATTTTTGGTTTAATTTATTCTTTGTATTGATTTCTTTGTTTCTGTTTCATTTATTTATTCTCTTATTTTTGTTATTATTTTCCTGTCTGTTGGGTTGAAGTTCATTTGTTGTTGTTTCTCAAGTGTTTTTATCTCCAGTGTTATATCATTTGTTTGTACTATTTTGTTTTTTCTGTCTGTCTGTTTGTTTGTTTGTTTGTAAGCACCCAGGGCTATAAACTTCCCTCTTAGGACTACTTTTAAAGTATCCCATAGGTTTAGTTCCAGGAATGCTTTTATTTATTTATTTATTTATTTCTTCCTTGACCCATTCATTATTTAGGAGTGTGTTGTTTAGTCTCCATGTGTTCTTCTAGATAGCATGCTTATCCTGGTGTGGATATTGAGCTTTATTGCACTGTGCTCTGACAGAATGCATTAAATTGTTTCAATCCTTTTGTATTTGTTGAGGTCTTTTTTTTTTTCCTCATCCCAGTATGTTGTCAATTTTGGAGGATGTTCCCTGGGGTGCTGAGTAGAAAGTATATTCTCTGGTGTTTGGGTGCAATATTCCATAGATGTCTATGACATCTATTTGGAGTAATGTATTATTCAGGTAAGATATCTCTCTGTTTATTCTTTATCCAGTTGATATATCCAATGAGCTCAGTGGGCTATTGAAGGCCCCCACTATTAGTGTGCTAGAATTAATCTGTGCCTTGAGAACTTGCAGCAGAGTTTGGTCCATATATATTTATGACTGTGAAATCTCCATGGCTAATTGTTTCTTTGATAAGGCTCTAATTACCCTCTTTGTATTTTCTGATTAGTTTTACTTTGAGGTCTGTTTTGTCTGATATTAAAATGGCAAATCCTGCTTGTCCTTTGGTACTATCAGCTTGGAATATCTCTTTCGATCCTTTCACTTTAAGTTGGTGAGGGTGAGATGGGTTTCTTGTAGACAGCACATAGATGGATTCTATTTCCTAATCTATTCTCCCAGTTTATGTCTTTTAATTTTGGATGGGTTTCCTGTAGACAGCATATAAATGGATTATGTTTCCTGATTTTTCTCCCAGTTTATGTCTTTTAATTAGACCATTATTATGTAAGGTTATTATTGAGAGATGTGTGTTGTTTCCTTTTACTTTATTTTCTGTTTGTGCTTTTGGTCTAGGTTTGTATTTTACAGTTATACTTTTATTAATTTATTTCTCTAGCTGCTTGGTGATAGGTGCTCCTTTCATCAGTCCTTTGGATTTCTTCGAATATTTTCTGAAGGGTTGGTTTTTTGACATTCATTATTTCATCTTGTTTATATCATGAAAGATTTTTCATTATCCTTCAACTATAATTGACATTTTTTCAGGGTATAGTAATCTGGGTTGGCATTTTTAGTCATTTAGTACTGGGACTATATTAGTCCATGTTCTTCTGGCTTTCATCATTTGCACTGAGAAGTCAGCTGTAACTCTGATTGTTTTAATTTATGTGTATCTCGTTGTTTTCCTCTTGTGGCTTTCAGTAACTTGTCTTTGCTTTGGGTGTCGAGTGTTTTAACTATGATACGGCATGGGGAATTTCTTTTCTGATCTTGTCTTTTTGGAGTTCTATATGCTTCTTATATTTGTATGGGTTTATTGCTTTTCAGTTTAGGGAAATTTTCTTCTATTATTCTGTTGAAGATTTGATCAATACAGTAGTCTTAGGATTCTTTCTCCTTCCTCTATACCTATGATGTGGAGGTTTGGTCTTTTCTTATTTTTATTTTTATTTTTATTGATGGTTTGTGTATTTCATACATCATTTTCCAATTCAGTTCAGGCATAAATCCCCTTCCCTTCCCTTCACTCCACCCCTACCCATCCCAGATCATGCATTCTGCCATAACTTTTCTGCATCTTTCTGTTTTTTTGTTTTGTTTTGTTTTGTTTTGTTTTCATTTTTTAACAATAAGTGATAATTTGTGAGTACAAGCTTCCTTCATGTAAAACCAATTTGCGAGCAGTTGTGCCCAAACCCACACAGCTCATGGGTCCCACCATCCAGTGGGGGGGGGGGCTTGTATGTTCCATCAAGTTGATCAAATGAGTGTCCAGTCTATATTGTTGTAGTTTCACTATTCACCCCAATCACAGCCCTTACATTCTACCACTCCCCCCTCTTCCCTAAGTTCCCCTGTCCCCTCGGCTTAGAAAAGGGGCACAAGTGGATGAGAAGCAAAACAGTCCACCTTCTCTGGAGCTGTTGTCTTGGTCTCTGGTCAATTCTGGCTGTTTTCTTTCATGGGCTGCCAGCTTGTCAAGGCATAACCTTTCGATCCTACTAATGAAGCACACTCAATTAGATATATAGGTATTTAAACAGTACTAATTGTTATGGTAGGTTACTTTGGTATAGACACAGATGTTTGGATGGTATGTTAATCCATGAATTACATTTTCTTCTGTTAAGTATGACAGGGTCTTTGTGTGGTTAATAACATCTCCTAACCATTAGAGGATGTAAGCTTGTGGCATCAGCTGTGGGTTATTCCTCCAAGGAGAGAGCTAATAGCCAATTAGATTGGGATTGGTCTTTTCATAGTGTCCATATTTCCTGATTCTTCCACTGTTTTTTTTTTTTAATTTTTCATAATCCTTGTTTGAGCTTTCTAGTTTTCTCTTGCTATCTTCCAGGTATGATATTCTATTTTCTGCTTCATCCAATCTTCTCCTGAGGCTTTCCCCCTTCCTTTCCTGTTAATAGGATGAGTGTTCAATTTCCTTTTTTGTTTCATCCCATGATTTCTTTAGTATTTCCACTTCAGTTTGGAGCTTTTCATTCTCTTCTTGTAGATCCTTGTTTCGCTGGTCTGTGTCCTTTTTTCAATTCAGCATGGGATCTTTTCAGTGTTTCTATTTCATTCTGGAGTTTGTCATTCTTTCCCTCTAGTTCCTTTCAGAGCTTGTCATTTTTTCCATCTAGTTCCTTCCTGAGTTTTTAATTTTCTCCCTTTACTTCTCTGATTTGATTTTGTATTCTTTGATTTCTTTGATTATGTTTATGATTGTTCTTTTAAAATCTGTGCCCTGGATTCCTTCCAGCAAGTTCTCATTGTAGAGATCTTCTATAGGACTGGTAGTATCTGGTGGAGATTTATTATGTGCTTTTCCCATGTTGTTTTTTCTTTGTGTTTTTGGCATGTGGGTTTGTTTCAATGTATTCTGATGTGAATCTCAAATTTCTTTTGCACAGTTTAAGGCTTAATTTGCTTGATTCCTCCAGATATGTTCATTGTCTTCTCCTTGGTTTATGGAGGTTGTGCTAGGTTTCCAGTTTTTATGTTGGTTATAAATTGGGAGGTTCAGCTGGCTCTTCCCTTTCTGATCTGGAAGTTCTCCAGAAATCTGGAAGTAACAATCTGGTCAGTTCCCTGCTGAGCATGAATAAGCTTTGTGTTTGGGTGTTGCTACAGCTATTCCTAATGGGATACCCTCACTGTAGTTCAAGTGGGTTGGGAGGGGGTAATTTGCAGGTGCACTCTGGACCTGGTGGGTGTTCATCTGGCTGAGTGACTCCACCCTACCTGCCACTGTGCAGGCTGGGCCAAGTGTGGCTGCCTGGCAGGCAGCGGGCCATGCCCAGGGCAGTGATGACCCTGCCTGATGTTTTCCTCACCTATTCCCCAGGCACTGTGCCACTCAATGAAATATAATAATAATAATAATAATAATAATAATAATAATAATAATAAATTTGCTCAGTTTACCTGCCAACTAGGGATCTGGTGTTAGCATCCACAAATGAGAGACACCATTCAACTTTTTTTTTTCTGGGACTGTGTAACTTCACTTAGCATAATGGCTTAGAGTTCCATCCATTTACCAGCAAAGCTCATGATGTCATTTTTCTTTACCACTGCATAAAACTCCGTTGTGTAAATTTACCAGATTTTTGTTATCCAGTCATCAGTTGAGGGGCATTTGGGTTGGATCCAGCTCTTTGCTATTGTGAAGAGAGCTGCCATAAACATAGCTGTGCATGTATCTTTGCAGTAGGATGTGTCCTGTGGGTATATACTCAGGAGTGTCATGGCCGGGTCAGGTAGTAGGCTCATTTTGAATTTTTTAAGGTTTCTCCACACTTCTTTCCACAGTGGTTGGACCAGTTTATATTCCCACCAGTAGTGGATGAGTGTTCTTTCCCCACATCCTCTCCAGCATTTGGTGTCTTTTGTTTTCTTTATCTTGGCTAGTCTTATTGGACTGAGATGACTATGTCATAAACATTCATATCCTGAGTAGTTTTATTTTAAAGTATTTTGTCAGATATTAGAATTGCTATACATACTTTTTTTCTTAGTTACATTTGCTTGGAATACCTTTTTACATCATTTGACTCTAATGTAATTTTGATCACTGATGGTGAGGTGTTTGTTTTCTTTTCTTGGAGGCAGCATATCAATGGGTTCTGTTTCCTAATTCAATCTATTAGACTGTGCCTTTTTAATGGATCATTAAAATAATTAATATTCAAATGTATTTTATGTTTATTAGTTCCTGTTATGTTATTGTTGCATTTAGTTTTTCTAAGAACTCTGTTGACTACATTTTGACACTGCTTATTCTTTGTGGAATTCAGAATATTTAATCTTCTCTTCTGACTGAGGTTTTCCATCATGTATTCTGTGTAGAGGTGTCTGCATGGACATAAATTCCTTAGATCTGTTTTTATCATGGACATATGTTTTCCAAACAGGCATCTGTGTTCCTTCATGACTCTTAACACATTGGTACAAGCCCTTCTCTCTTGCATAGATTCCATTGAGAAGTCAGTTGTTATTTTGAAGGACCTAGCTATATCTTTGATTTCATCTTTCTTGAAGCATTCAATATCTTTTCTTTATATTTTACTCTAGAGTTTTCACTATTATATGATGTGCTCAGTATCTTTTCTGGTCATATGTGCTTGGTGTTCTGTGTGCCTCTTTTATTGATGGTATCTCTTTCCTTAGATTTGGTAAGCTTTCTATGATTTTGTTAAAATACTTTCTGTGCTATCCCAGAAAAACAAACAACAAATGGTATCCCTCATCTGTGGGTGCTAGTACCAAGTACCTAGTTGTAAGACAAACTGAGCAACGTTAATGTTATAGTCCTCATGATCTAAAGACCACGGCAATGTGAATCCCTAAACAGGTTCTAGAGCTAAACTAATATTTATTTTCAGACCTTGAGTTTTTGGTATATGATGGAGGGTATGTGTGCATCTTTTAGAGTAATATGGGATTAAAATGGAAAGATACAAATCAAGAAATATGTTATGGAAAAAACATACAGTTTGTTTCCAAGGTTACAATTTTAATATAGGTGCAATGTAACAAGCTGGTGCAACTTAGCTTTTCTGGGTGATTAATGACAATACATAGTGTCCATACCAATTTGGCTGAAGGATCTAAGGGATAACTTTGTTCCTTGCCCTCAGAGGTCAACCAAGTCTTAGGGGATTATGCATGGGGGTATCTCTAGAAATGTCTGGCAAATATGGGTCACCAGATTTCCTATTCAGGAAAGTCTTGGAGAGCCACTAATGGGACCTCAGCCAGTGCCCAGTCTATAAAGAGGAAAGTCAGCTTATGGTTCAGAAAAGGAAACCTGGTCTAGCAAAACCTGATTGTTCTCAAGTGGATGGAACTGGTAAATGAAAAGCTGAAGGGAGCAAGGCATTCCCACCCTCCTGCCCCCCCCAAAACCCCAAGAGATCCCTGAGGACCAGATCCTCAACTGACCTTGAGAAAACAAAAACCTTGGCTAACCTGGGCTAACTGTGTGGCCTTAAGCATCCAAAATGAAAGTACAACCAGAAATAAATAATCAGTAAAACCAGAGAAACTGTAAAGCAGACATAAAGCTTGAGGTCTTAGTAAAAAAGACAAAAAGAAAAAAAAATAAAAATAAAAAGAATACTGTGCTTCAGCCTGTCTTCAAGTCTTACTGGCAAGAGCATCCACCCCGTGGCTGCAGTTTTTGGCACTCCTCAAAGAAATGAGACACAGCTTTTTAACCTTCCAATATGGACTGAAGCCTCATGTCTCTCCAAGAATCCTCCAATCCTTCAATGCCAGATGGGGATTACTGAGATACCCAGCTTGTGGACTAAACAGCTAAGGGGATTTCAGTTTCCTCAGAATATAGATTGCCACTGTTGGACTACCTGGGCTGTATTATAGAGGCCAGTCCAGGGGTATCATGATAGGGTGCATGCTTACCGGACTTCATTTGGGGGACCATGAGAGGGAAAGAACCTAATGTGGATCAAAAGTACAAGATTGATGGTTGCTTGGGATTGCCAAGGAGGAATCTTGATCACCTCCTTAAGGAAAACATGACATCTTTTAGGGGAAATAAAAAAGTCCTCCAATTCAAGTGATATGTGTATATATATACATATATATATATATATATATATATATATATATGTGTGTGTGTGTGTGTGTGTGTGTGTGTGTGTATGTATGCGTGTGTATACTGTAGCAATACAAGTTGAAGAGTACAAAAACAAAAGAACTGAAAGAAAAAAATCTCTGGAAAACTCTGAAAAAGATGCAGTACATGTATGGCAGAGAGCTGGGACTCGGGTGGGGTGGGGGCATGGAAAGGGAAGTGACTAGATTCAGTTGAGAAATGATGTATGTCTTATGGAAAAAGTTTAATAACAATAAAATATTTTCTTTGCCTTCGACCTGTATTTATGTATTTATTATTTTTTATGTGTATGAGTGTACTGTCTGCATGTAGTTTGGTGCTCCCATGTTGTACAATGCCTCGGAGGTCAGGAGAGGGTGTTGGATTCCCCTGCAACTGGAGTTAAAGATGGTTCTTAGCTGCCATGTGGGTGCTTGGAATCGAACCCAGCTCCTCTGCAAGAGCAATCTGTGCTCTTAACCACTGAGCCATCTCTCCAGCCCATGACCTGTATTTTTATTTCTTTTTCCATACTGATGATTCATAGATTTGTTCTTATAGTGTTCCAGAGGTTCTGAGGATTCAGTTACTTGACATTTTCTTTTAATGAGCAATCCATTTTCCTGATCTTGTCTTCAAGATGATATTCTCTGTTCCATTTAATTCAATCCATTTTCAATCATTTCTCAGTTTGTTGTTTTCTCAAATGGTCTTCTAATGACCCAGATGAATTGTGCTTGGTATGCATTCAGTCTTGTGCCCATTTAGTATTTAGGTGCCAATGGAATGTAAGAAGTGATCCTGATTCAACTTCGGACAGTCTCCAAATGATTGTGGACAGGTAGTGTAGGCTGGGTGGCTGCTAGTTCATCAGATGAATCCATGTTGAGTTTTGATTGGAGGAATGGGGTCAACTCCAGGTTGGTGGAAACCAGATAAAAACATGTTAACTCTTCTCTGGGTCTGTCTGGGATAATATACTGGATGTAAAATCCCAGTGAGACATGTGAGCATAGATCACTACAAGTGCAGGTAAGGTTCCCTAAAAATCATTGATTCCAGTGTGATGGTAACCAGGAAAACATGCTAAATCTTGCCTGTGTCTGCCTGGGGTGATGTATTGGCTGCACTACCCCAGCTAAGCCTAGAGAGTAGGGTAAAAGAACACTGGAGCTGGAATAAATCACATGTCTAGGCATGTAGCTAGCTACAGGACCTTTGATGCCCGGGTATTGGGAGAAGAATGAGAGTAGTCTGGTATTGGAGATTACAGTCATGAAACAACTCACAAGTGTGGTCGAATGCAGAGGTATAGCAGGTGCACGAGGCTTTGCATACTGAGAAGGCAGTGAATGCTGCAACTAAGAAAGTCACAGTTCTGAACAGCTAGAGCTGAGAACTAGGAAGAGAAGTCTTAGGGAAATCAATAGGCTGACAGAACTTGCCAGCAACCAAAGATGCTTACTAAATCTTTATGGTTATCAGTGCATGCACATGTGTGTGTATCTGCATATATAAACATTTGCATACACAGACAGTGTGTTTATATGGATATATAAGCATGTAATAAAGTACATATAACTTCAAACTTTAACAAACGTAAGGTAAATCAAGATTGAATTTGATAGTACTTATATTCAATTCCAATGTATTTTTTAGTGCTGCTGAAAAAATGCAACCCTAGTTAGTTTAATGTGGAGGATTCTTCTAATTTCTTCACATTAAATGTATTAGGAAAATTAGAGCTTGATAATGTATGTTTCTTTGTTATTTCTTGCTAATATAACAAATGTTACCTATTTCTTCTGCTGTTAAAGGAAATTGTGCTCATTTTAACTGGCAGATAGTAGACTGTAGAATATATAGTCACCATTTTACATATGCATTTTCCTGAGACACATACATGTTATTTGTGATTCCGTTGACAGGAAAACCAATTCACAGCATCTAAGTTCTGAGAACAAGTATAGAAATGAAATCTCTTTGCTCCTATAATTTCCAGTTCATAGTTTCTTTTATGTTCAAGTCACTTTATAATAAAATCCATGTTAATTAATTTTACTGGTTAGTAAATGAAGTTCAGAAAAAGTAAAATATGTTTTCAAGATCATTAAAAAAATAAGGGGAGACACACTAACTCTGAGGTACCAGTATGGCAAGACAGATCTGCCTTGGCACTTGGGGTGGGGGGGGCACAACACCCACTCCAGAAATCAAAGCTTGGGCTCCAGACAGGCATAAGGACTCTGAAGTGCCAGTGCAGCAATGTGGAATTGCTTTGGCATTGGGTGTGGGGGGTCAACACCCACCCCAGAAGTCCCGGCTTGGGCTCCAGACAAGCACACCGACTCTGAGGTGCCAATACGGCAAGGCGGTACTGCCTTGACCCATGGGGCCCTAAAAGCATGTGGGCAAAAGTAGCAACACAACCCCCCCCGTCCCCCCAGTCAACCTGGCAGAACTGTGGTGCAGAGGACCTAACAGGTGCAGCATTAGTGATTATAGTCTGTGAGGTCATAGTTGAGTAGACAGAAACCAAAGAAAGAAATAAACAGACAAATCCACATGCCAAAGACACAAAGAAAAAACAACATGGAAAAAACTCATAATAAATCCACACCAAACTCTACCAACCCTACAGAAGATCCCTACAAGGAGATCTCTAGGAAAGAAGCCAAGATGACACTGACCTTAGAAGAACAACTGTAGACATATTCAAAGAAATTAGAGAACTAAGGGAAGAGAATGAAAAAGACAAGAAGGACCTAGAGGGAGATAATTACAAACAGTGGAAAGAAATAAGGAGAGAGATTGAAAAACCCAAGAAAAACCTAGACGGGGATAATGACAAATGTTGGAAAGAACTAAAGGAAGAAAATGGCAATCTCTGGAAATGAAAAAAAAAAAATGACCAAAGAACCAAGGAGCTACAAGTTGAGAATGACAGCCTCCAGAGGAAAGTGGAGAATCTAAAGAACTCACAGGATGAAATGAAAAAGGAAATTGAACATTCATCCGATCACCAGAAAATTATGGGGAAAAGCCTCAGAAGCAGAATGAAAGGAGAGAAAAAAAGAATTTCAGATCTGCAAGATAATATGGAGCAACTAGAAAGCTCAAGTAAAGATTATGAAAAAATTTTTAAAACACAAGTGTAGAACAACCAGGAAATGTGGGACACTATGAAAAGACCAAACCTCTGCATCACAGGGATAGAGGAAGGAGAAGAATCCCAAGACAGCACTATTGACCAGATCTTCAATAGGATAATAGAAGAAAATTTCCCCAAACTGAAAAAAGACAATCCCATACAAATACAAGAAGCACATAGAACACCAAACAGATAGACCAGAAAAGAAACTCCCCATGTCATATAATTGTTAAAACACTAGATGCTCAAAACAAAGACAAAATACTGAAAGCCACAAGACAAAAACTACAAGTTACGTATAAGGGGAAACCCATCATAATCACAACTGACTTCTCAGTCCAAACTATGAAAGCTAGAAGAACGTGGACCAAAATATTCCCTGTGCTAAATGACTTTAGATAACAACTCAGTCTACTATATCCAGAATAATATCAGTTACAGTTGAAGGAGAAAGAAAAATATTTCATGACATGAACCAGATGAAAGAACACATGTGTAAGAAACCAATACTTCAGAAAATCATTGAAGCAACCCAAAGAACAGAGAAAATGAACAACTATCCCTAAGAAATTAAAGATAGAAAGCAACAAAAGCATAACAGAGTAAATGCAAACCTAGACCAAGAATGCAAACAAAAAAATAAGGTGAAAGGAAGCAACACACATCTCTAAATAGTAACCTTAAGTAATAATGGTCTAAACTCCCCAATCAAAAGACATACAATAGGAGAATGGACTAGGAAACAGAATACTTCTATATTTTGTCTACAAGAAACCCATCTTACCCTCAAATACAGACACTAGAGTGAAAGGATAGAAAAAATATTCCAAGTGAATGGTAACAAGAAACAAGCCAGAGTAGATATTCTAATATGAGACAAAAAAGAACTCAAAGTGAAACTAATTAGAAGAGAAAAAGAGGAACATTACAGCCTTGTTAAAGGAACAATCAACTATTATTAAGTATTGTGAATACTTCACAATACTAAATGTCTATGCACCAAACTCCACTAAATTTGAAAACCTAAGAGAAATGGATGAATATTTAAAATCCTCAGAACCAACAAAGCTTAACCAAGAAGAGATTGGCAGTTTAAACAGACCCAAAATATTTGAGGAAATTGAGGATGTAATAAAAAAAAAACCTCCAACCTAAAAAAAGCCCAGGCTCAGATAGATATACAGCAGAACTCTACAAAACTTTTAAAGAGGACCTACAACCACTACTACTCAATCTGTCAAGAAGAATACAAACAGATGGAATTCTCCCAAATTCCTTCTATGAAGCCAGCACACCCTAATACCTAAACCAGGCAAAGATACAACCAAAAAGAAGGCTATAGACCCATCTCATTTATGAACATAGATACAAAAATTCTCAACAAAATACTTGCAAATAGCATACAGACCCATTCAGACCCACATCAAAAATATCATCCATCATGACCAAGTTGGATTCATAGCAGAGATGCAGGGATGGTTCAGCATATGTAAATCAATAAATATCATAAAACACATAAATTGACTGAAAGTCCAAAACCACATGATCATCTCAATTGATGCAGAAAAAGCCTTTGACAAGATCCAACATCCCTTCATGTTTAAAGTCCTAGAGGGAATCTGACTGAAGGGAACATTCCTCAACATGATCAAAGCCATATATAGCAAACACACTGCCAACATCATCCTAAATGTAGAAAAATTGGCACCATTCCCCTTAAAGGTGGGAACCCAGCAAGGCTATCCCTTATTGCAGCTCCTTTTTAACATAGTGCTCGAAATTCTTGCTACGGCAATAAGACAAGAGAAGGAAATTAAAAGAGTAATAATCAGAAAAGATGTTAAGCTATCCATTTTTGCAGATGATATGATATTTTACCTAAGGGATGCTAAAAACTCCACAAGAAAACTTCTAGAAATGATTAAGAGTTTCAATAAAGTGGTGGGATACAAAATTAACCTGGAAAACTCAGTAGCCTTTCTTTACACCAACAGGAGGAGAAGGAATATTAGAAGACCTTCCCACTCACAATAATCTCAAAAATAATAAAATACCTGGGAACAAACCTAACCAAAGATACCAATGATCTCTACAACAAAAGAAGGAGACTTTCAAATGACATCACAAGATGGAATGATCTCCCATGCTCATGGATTGGAGCAATTAATATAATAAAAATGTCCATTTTATCAAAATTGATACACAGATTTAACACAATCCCAATCAAAATCCCCATGAGCTTCTTCAGACTTGGGAAAAAAAATCCTTAAATTCATATGGAAAAACAAAAGACCCCAAATAGCTAATGCACCCCCTGAGTGAAAAATTCACTACAGAGAGGTTGCTCTACCAGACTTCAAGCTATGTTACAGGGCCATAGTCATAAAGACAGCCTGGTACTGGCACAAAAACAGACCCATTGACAAATGGAACAAAATTGAAGATCCAAACTTGAGCTCATATAATTTCAGCCACTTCATATTTGACAAAGGGGCAATAAACAACCTCGATGGGGGAAGGAGAGCATCTTCAACAAATTGTGCTGGCAAAACTGGATCACCATTTGTAGAACAAAATTAAACCCCTACCTCTCTCACCCTGTACAAAAAATCAACTTCAAGTAGATCAAAGATCTCAATGTAAAACCCAAAACCCTGAAAGTGAAAGAAAAAAAATTCCCACAACGTATAAGACATTGGCATAGGAAAAGACATTCTAAATCAGACAGAAGCTGTGCAGAAAATAAGGTCAACTGTTGAGAAATGGGATCTCATCAAACTCAAAAACTTTTGTACAGCAAAAGAAACAATCAAGGAAGTGATGAGAAAACCCACAGAGTGGGAGGAAATCTTTCCCAGTGATACATCTGACAGAGCATTAACGTCAAGAATATATAGACTACTCAAAAAACAAAGAAGTAAAAAAAAAAAAAAAAAAACAACAACAAATGACCTGCTCAAAAGATGGAGCAAAGAGCTGAACAGAGACTTCACCAGTGAGAAAGTAAAGATGTCTAAGAAATATCTTAAAAAGTGTTCAACATCATTAATAATTAAGGAAATGCAAATTAAAACCACTCTCAGATATAGTTCAGATATCATCTTACCCTGAAATGACTGGCTAATATCAAGAACACAAAAGACACCAAGTGCTGGAGAGGTTGTGGGGAAAGGGGAACACTCATCCACTGCTAGTGGGAATGCGAACTTGTACAACCATTATGGAAAGCAGTGTGGAGAACACTTAAAAGACTCAAAATGAGCCTGCCACCTGACACAGCCATACCACTCCTGTGTATATACCCACAAGACTCTCCTACTGCAAGGATTCATTCACATCCATGTTTATTGCAACTCTCTTCACAATAGTGAAGAGCTGGAAGCAACCCAAATTCCCCTCAACTGATGAGCGAATGACAGAAACGTGGCACATCTACACAATGGTGTACTACTCAGAAATAAAGAAAGACCACGTCATGAACTTTGCAGGTAAATGGATGGAACTTGAGGCCATTATGCTAAGTGAAGTAACACAGTCCCAGAAAAACAAGTGGTGAATGGTCTCTCTCATTTGTGAATGCTAATTGTCACCGGGTGAAAGACAAGATGAACAACATTATTGTTATATTTCTGTTTATCTGAAAGCAACTATGTTGTTATAATGTAAATCTCTTACTGGGTCTTGAATCGATCCACCACTTACTTTCAGACTCTGTAATTACTGTGAATGAGTATACAGTATGTATTCATATTTTAGAGTAATATAAAATTAACGGAGGAAAATGTGAATTCCTAAACATAAAAAAAGATGGGGAGAAAGATGTAGGACATTTATGGCAGAATGCATGATCTGGGTGGGGTGGGCGGGAGGGAAAGGGGAATATGTCTAAAGTGAAGTGAGAAATTATGTCTGAAATACACAAAACATCAATAAAAGCACTAAAAATTAAAAAAATAAGGGGATCCAGTATTTGTGTTTCTCCTTCAGAATTCTTTATCATAAGAAAAACAAGCATAAGTATGAAAATAGTAAAAAATATTGTATCATAGAAATTACTGTTCTTCATCTAGAAATATTTGTTTTAAACATTTGTCATGATGTAAACTTCTCTCACCCTTAAACAGGACACAAAAAATTCACTTTAAGTGGTAATTGAAGAAAAAGTGGATAAATTGACTGTCTTATTGAGTCAGTTTGGCTTCCAGTTTCTTACATTTATTTTTCAAGGCACAGTACATCGTTCAAAATTACTTGAAATTGAGCAACAAAATGAATTAAAATTACTAAAATGTGAAAATTTAATATTGGTAATTTCAAGATAGCATTGCTATATCATTTAAAACTTTCTTGTGTAAACATATTCATTTCCTTCCTAAATTATTTCCCTTTTCAAATGAACATAAAATTTGGAATAATGAAATTATATTTAAGTGTCGAGTACATTAACCAAGTTAAATCTTGTGTCACAAATACATAATACAAATATATGAAATACAGATCAGCAGAATAATTAAAATAAATTCATGTACCTTCCTTAGAAAGAAAAGGAGAAATTACCATCAAATATAAGATGTACAATTCAGTACAACTCAAATTAAAATGAAACTGAGATGCCACTTTGAAAAGCCCACACATAGGCAAACTTAATGCCAGATGGTAACAAAATCAGACAAGGACATGGAGCACAAGGCACTCTCAGGTAAGTGGAAAAGAACCTTGATTCAGACAGTTTGGGAAATAATTTGTCATTACCAATCAAAATTAATAAGGTCAAACACCCTGATCCTGGAAATCAACTCCAAGTATATAAACCCAAGTGTCTCCTGCCCTTCTTAACAAATACCCTACTGGAATGATCATAACAGTTTTTCTTATAATAGGAATCTGGGTAAATCTGCAGTGTATATTGATAAAACAATGGAAGAATGAGTTTCTATGACTGCAGTCATAACATCCTGCAGTACTATGAATGAATTCACTGCATCTAGCACATCTGTATTATTGCATCTTATAAACGTATCAAGTAATCAAATAAAGCTGGAGGAAATGCTCTGTCTGTGATGTTATTTACATCATATTCCAAATACCTAAAATTAGTAACACACATTTCATGAATGCACATGTAAGCTTTCTTTGAGAGGAGATCAAGAGAATGGTGTAAATTTAATTTAGCAATTTTCCTTGACTTAAATGTGTGAGATGTGGGCCAGAAAGATAGCTCATCAAGTAAAGATGCTGATAGCCAAGCCTCAGGAACTGAGTTTGATTCCTAGGAATCCCAAGTTCGAAGGAGAGAAACAACTATGGAAAGTTGTCCTCTAAAATTCACATGTCCTCCATTGTCTTATTTCACCTAAACATACATATGAACACACACACACACACACACACACACACACACACACACACACATACACACACACACACACAAGCTCACCAGTGCCTTTAACTCCAACTCCAAGGGACCTCATGTCCTCATCTGTCCTCTGTAGTAAACTACACTCATGTGCACATATTTTTCATAGAAAGATACATATTCACATCTAATTAAAATAAAATAAATATCTTTTTTTCAAGTGTGAGATAGAAACTGACACAGAGAGATTATAGAAAAACACTGGTGATATCATTACCTGATTTCCCAAATACTAAGTAATAAATATATAACAATAAATGCAGAACACAAAATGAAACAAAATATACAATATTAATTATAAGTTGTTTGGTTTAAGTTTCTGTATCTACCTACAATTATTCGTCAGTTGGCTGAGGATAAATGTTGGTCCCTGAGTTCTTGTGGTTCTAGGAATTCTTGATTTCATTGACTTTTTATGTGATGCGATTTAGGTAAATGTGAGGAAAGATATTTGCAAAAGGCTTAGAAGCTGATATTTAACTTTACAGGATTGATTTTCTTTACCTAAAAATTATTTGTCTAATCCTTTCTTTGCCAAATAAATCCCTCCCAAAACATCAGAAATTCATCTTACTTCAATAAACAGACTTACAATTATCGATGTATGTGTGAGCTGCCATAACACCACACTTATACATATTAAACACTGAGTATATTTGTATGAGCAGAGATATTTTCCAAGTGCAATGACACCATGAAACTTTAGGAGTAATAAAATCTTATTTAACATTAATTTTCTACCACAAAGAAACAATAATCCTTACTTTATTCTCCTTTAAATTGTCCGTTTTGGTCTTCAATTTTCTGTGCCTTACTGCCAATTTCAGCTCTGAAATGAAAATTGTATGATCAGAATATTATAGACACATTACATTTAATTCAAAATGGAAATCATAACATGCATTCATTTAGAAAGGCAATTATTGAAATGAATTAATTCTTATCTGTGGTAAGAGCTAATATTTCAAATAGATGCTGACTATAGTTTCATCACAATACCATTCTTCATCAAAACTTTTTCACATTAAGTTGAACTTTTAAAAAAATCGAATCTATACAGGAAACATAATTCCTGTGCATAGGAGAACAATGTGTCATTGATCAGCACAGCATGTGTATGCCTATTGCTCAAATGTTTCCTTTGGCTTTCAAGGGAAGGTTCTATTTGATAGATGGCACAGAGATCAGGAAGTAAAGAATGCATGATTAAACTGATGTCTTTCTATGCTCTTTATCTACTGCTATAGAGCTGGAAATTCTGATCATCTTGATCTCTTAATCCTCACTCTCCATAATTCCAAGGATTTTACTTGACAGCACTGCTGAGGACACACTTATACTTCCAGTCATGGAACAGGAACTGGAATAACCAAATTGCTGTTCTGTAATTTGCTAATGCCAAATTGTGTGTGTGTGTGTGTGTGTGTGTGTGTGTGTGTATTCTTGCTTAGTCAAATGTTCTTTAATTTTCTTATTTTTTTAATTGTATAAATTTCCTACAATATTTGACCATATTTAGACCCATCTCTTCTATCTGCATGCCTCATATAGCCTCCTTCACTAAATTTCATCTACTTCTTCATATATATTAAAGCTTGTTGTGCCAACTTTATGTTCCCTACAGTCCTTCGGTGTGTCTCCAACCACTGGAGCCTAGTTAACCTATCTAGCATCACACTCTTAAAGAAACCCAAGGCTCTCTCCCCCAGTAGTTCCTCAGGTAAGGTTGAGAATTTTTACCCACTGTGAACATAGGTGAATATACATGAGTAGAAAGATAATAGATCCTTGGGGAAAATATCCATTTGTATCACACTGATGGACCAATATAATCCTTTTCTGTATTCTAAATATATATGTTTATATTTTCAGGCAAGTGTAACTTTCACTACTCATCTAAGAAGCTTCTTTTTGCAACATCAAAGACTATTACCAAGTTCCAAAACTGGTTGAGCATAGAGAATAAGTGCCTGTGAGGTGCCTAGCCCTAAGTGACACATCTACCATGAGACATGCATATCTATGGCTCAGGGAACATAGCAGAACAGGAGTCAAAAGAATATTAATGCAACTCTCCACTCTCACTAGAGAAGCTTCCTCAATCAGCAGATAGTGATTGATCTTGAAAACCACAACCGGCCAAAGTACAGAGAGTAAGAGGCTTCAGACTGCTTTTCCCTGAATAAGACACCTATATCAAAACCAATTCTTTATGGAGTGGTCAAATTTTTAGGCTGTTTCAAATTAAAAAGGAAAGTATACACTTTAAAATCCAGAGATCTGTAAGAGCTATTGAGTAAGGTCTGACAGAAATGCTCAACGTGTACATTACACTAAAATACACTCTTAAGCCAATTAAAATATTGATTATTTTTAAATTTTTATGTGTATGATTATATTGTCTGTCTGTATGCAAGGACAACTGTGTCAGGCAATGCAAAGAGATGGCTAAACAGGGCTTAGAATCCCTGCAACTGGAGTTACAAATGGTAGTTAGCCAATATGTGGGTGGTAAAAAATGAACCCATGTCTTCTGCAAGCACATCTCAATGAATCTTACCTCTCCTTTCCCCGTTGCCCCCAGTCCCATAGCACCCACTCCACCGGAATTAAGACTGTCTGTCATTTGTGTTAAGGACTATTGTGTAAAGTTCAAGTCTCTATATGTTCCTTAGTGAAATTTCAACCACTGAGGTCGAGTAAGCATATCAGGGTTCTCTCCCTTAAAGAAGATCTCACCCTGTTTTAATAATTTGTCAATGGTTCCTTATCTAAGATCTGGCCTGCTGCCCATTTCTCCAGTTCTATGCTGTGTTTTGTCTAATTGAATAAGCATGGCTCTTGTGAATCCTCACTGTTACAAGTCCATATGGTCAAGTTTCCAGAGGCCTGAAAACCTGTTTCTTTATGTTCATGCACTAACCCTGTCTCTTACAGTCTTCTCAACCTATTTTCTGCAATGGTCCCAGAGCCATGACTGGGTAAAGTTTAATATAGGTATCTTTTCTTTGAACATTCTGAAGTCTCTTGTTCTGTAAAATTTAGCCATTTGTGGCCTCCTGTATACATTGCACTCTGTTCTATGAGGGAGCTTTGGTGGCCAGAATGGAGGAATTCTCTCATCCCCAGTTCCTGCTGTGTTCCATGAGCCTGAGGTGTAGAGGTTCCAGTATAGATGTGACTTTGGGGGCTTTAGATCTCTCAAATATACAGTCTCTATTTGTGAAGAGGTGTGGAACTCTGTGATAACCCTCCATCTGTTGCAGTAAAGAAGTTTGTTCCATGAGTAATGTACAGTATATTTGTCCATAAATAAAAGTATCCATATTTAGCATGTGGTAAGAATTATAACTTTTTAGGGATAAGCCAGATATAAGGTTTTCTCTGAGTTCCCTCCAGCCATGTGTATTTGCCTATATTTACAGTGCCACCATGAGCTTCTTCCCATTGAGAGGACTAAATAAAAGTGCCACTACAGCACTAACTGAGATAGATCTGTGTCCATCACTGCCATTATTAAACCTTACTACTGGATTGGATTATTGGTTGATTTTTTTTTCCCTTAGCATCTTGCATAGTATTGTCTAGAATTATGAGAGGCTGTCTTCTGGGAGAAAGCTTCCATATCAGTTCCAGCTCCATTGCTTCCAGTCCTATGTCTGAACTTCTTCCTGCCTTCAGCATTGAGGTCTGGCTTTCAGGTTCTGGGATGTAATTTAGGGCTGTGCCAATAAACTGTGTTATTTTGAGAGTCGCTTGGACAACCCTGTCCAACAACTCAAAGGGAAGTTACATCTGTCCTGTTTTTCTTGCTAAAAGGTCCCTTGAAAATTCACATAAAATTATTATTTGTAGTAAAAAGGGAGAATTCAACCTACTTAGTACATATAATGTTGCTCTTATGTAAACAGGCTTAGGATTGACAAATAAGAACTGGATAATCTACCAAGGAACCCTTCCCTGGAGAAGACTTATTAACACTTCGCATTATCTGAACAGCCTTTGGTGCCTATAGCTCTTCTTCTAGAGGATGATGTGTGTGTGTGTGTGTGTGTGTGTGTGTATGTGTGTGTGTATGTATGTGTTGTGTGTTGTGTGTGTGTGTGTGTGTGTAGCAATAACAATTTAAAACTGTTGTTCATCAAATTGAGAGGAAGTGGGTAGTTGAGGACATGGGTGGAATAGAGCAGGAGGAGTAGAAGTGATATAAACACAATACCCATGTATGGCGTGGTGGCGCACGCCTTTAATCCTAGCACTTGGGAGGCAGAGGCAGGCGGATCTTTGTGAGTTCAAGACCAGAATGGTCTACAGAGTGAATTCCAGTACAGCTGGGGCTACAGGGAGACCCTGTCTCAAAAAGACACACATACACAAAAAAAGAAAAATTCAAAAATAATCTTTATTTATTTATTTTTTTTATTGATGCTTTGTGTATTTCATACATCATTTTCCAATTCAGTTCAGGCATATATCCCTTTCCCTTTCCCCCCACCCCCCCAACCGAGATCAAGCATTCTGCCATAACTGTCCTGCATATTTCTCTCAGTTTTTTTTTTCCATTTTTTAGCTATAAGTGATAATCCATGAGTACAAGCATCCTTCATGTAAAACCAATTTGCAGGCTGTTGTGCCCAAACCCCCACAGCCCCACCTTCCAGCGGGGGGTTGTCTGGTGAGTTTTTAGCATCCTAAGTAAACAATCATTCATCAAGCAAATAGGGATAGCTTGACTTCTCTTTTCCAATTACTAGACTACTCCGTTTTTTATTGTCCTTTTCTTGCCTTAGTGCTCTAGCAATAATAAGAAGAGGAGTGGGACAGGGGCAGCCTTGCTGAGTTCCTGCCTTGAACATGGAATGCCGCTGTNCGCGGCGAGGTGGGGGGGTCAGGATGGCGGCCCGCACTTTTGGGACTGGGGGCCCGAACCTAAAACACACTAAAGATATCATTTCGGCGCGAACGTCCTCTCGCGTGTGCCAAAGACTAAAAAAAAAAAATAAAAACAACGGAAAAAAAAACAACAAACATTTCCTCATTTAGGATGATATTGGCTGTGGGTTTCCTGTATATGGCTTTGATTACATTGAGGAATGATCCCTCCAATCCAATTCCTTCTATGACTTTAAGCATGAAGGGATGCTGGATTTTGTCAAAGGCTTCTTCAGCATCAATTGAGATGATGGTGTGGTTTTTGTCTTTCATTCCATTTATGTGTTTGATGATGTTTATTGATTTTCGTATGTTGAACCATCCCTGCTGCCTGCATCTCTGGTATGAATCCAACTTGGTCATGATGGATGATCTTGATGTGGGTCTGTATGTGATTTGCCAGTATCCTGTTTAGAATTTTGGCACCTGTGTTCATTCGGGAGATGGGTTTATAATTTTCCTTTTTAGTTGTATCTTTGCCTGGTTTTGATAATAGAGTGATGCTGGCTTCATAGAAAGAATTTGGGAGAATTCCCTCTGATTGTATCCTTCTAAACAGTTTCAGTAATAATGGTTGTAGGCCTTTTTGAAATGTTTTATAGAATTCTGCCATGAAACTGTCTGGGCCTGGGCTTTTTTTAGTTGGGAGGTTTCTTATTATGCCTTCAATTTCTTCATGTATTATGGGTCTGTTTAAGCTGTGGATCTCTTCTTGGTTGAGCTTTAGTGATTCCCAGGATTTCAGATATTCATCCATTTCTTCTAGATTTTCAAACTTGGTAGAGTATAGGTTTTTGAAGTATTCCCGTATGATTTTCTGGATCTTTTCCTTGTCTGTTGTGATATTTCCCTTTTCATCATGGACTGTATTGATTTGGAGTTGTTCCTTCTTTCTTTTGTTTAACTGGGCTAGAGGTCTGTCTATCTTGTTTATTCTTTCAAAGAACCAACTTTTGGATTCACTGATTTTTTGTATTGTTTTCTTTGTTTCTATTTCATTGATTTCTGCTCTGATTTTTGTTATTTCTTCCTGTCTGTTGCATTTAGGGTTCATCTGTTGTTGCCTCTCAAGTGCTTTTAGCTGTAGTGTTAGATCATTCATTTGTGCTCTTTCTGTTTTTCTAATGTAGGGCTATAAACTTCCCTCTTAGGACTGCTTTTAAGGTATCCCATGGGTTTTGTTGTGTTGTATTGTCATTGTCATTCAGTTCCAGGAATGTTCGTCATTTCCATATCATAATTTAGGATTCACATTTTTTCCTTCTTAAGTTTATATTACTCTAAAATATGCCTACACATCCTCCACCCATATACCAATATTACAAAGTCTCAAAATAAGTGGTGGGCTAATTCTAGAGCCTGTTAAGGGATTTACATTATAAGAGCACAGTTGCTTTCAGGGAAGAGGGTATATAACATTGATGTTGCTCAGTTTGCCTTACTCAGTGTTTGGTGCTAGCATACACAAATGAGGGATATCATTCATTGTTTGCTTTTCTGGGACTGTGTTACTTCACTTAGCATAATATCCTCTAGTTCTATCCATTTACATGCAAAGTTGGTGATATCATTTTTCTTTACAGCTGCTGGGCGTGATGGCACATCCCTATATTCCCAGCACTCAGGAGGCAGAGACAGGCAGATCTCTGTGAGTTCAAGGCCAGTCTGGTCTACGTAGTGAGTTCCAGGACAGCTGGGGCTACAGGGGAAGGGAAATCTTGTCTTAAAAAGACCAAAATAAAAAAAAAAAAATTACCTGTTGGCTGGGTGTGGTGGCACATGTCTTTAATCCCAGCCCTCCTGAGGCAGAGGCAAGTGGATCTGTGTGAGTTCAAGGCCAGCCTGGTCTACATACTGATTTCTAGGCTAGCTGGGCTAACAGGGAGACCCTGTCTCAAAAAGACCAAAATAAATAAATAAATAAAAACAAAACCAAAAACCTCATAATGCACTCTATTTCATAAGCTGATTAACCTACTAGGAGTCAAATCCTTGTAAGTGTCTCTCTTTCCCTTCCAGGAGCCATTGATTGCCAAAATAGCGTGTTGAGATTAGTGTGCTATGCAACTCTCCATGTCCAGTTTGAGCTTGCACAGGACATGTGCATGCTGCCACCACTGCTGCTAGTTCATGTGAATAACTGTTTCCTTGGTGTCATCCACCATGCCTGACTCTTACAATCTTTCAGCCCCCTCCTCCACAATAATCCCTGAGCCATAGGAGGCAGAAGTTTGATATACATGTTCTATTCAGGGATAAGCACTCTGTAGCGTCTTGTTCTCTTCACATTGGTCAGTCTTTGGTTTCTGTGTTAATCAATATCTGATACATAAGGGAAGTTCTCTCTTGAGAGGTGAGA
Organism: Rhizomys pruinosus; assembly: GCA_009823505.1. NCBI lineage: Eukaryota > Metazoa > Chordata > Mammalia > Rodentia > Spalacidae > Rhizomys > Rhizomys pruinosus. Next base: position 1,537,173 of record VZQC01014451.1, read on the forward strand.
GATGCATCAATCAATGGGTATAATAAAAAGTAATTAGTAGTCAGCTTAAAAAGGTCTCTATTTAGCATAAAAATTGTGTTGGGCTCCACCTATACCCTATGACCTGTCTAGCCTCATGTTCCTAAGCCTGATGTCAATATCAGATAAGATATCCATCATATGAAGTGAAACCTAGGTCCAATTAGAGAGAGGTAGGTTTCTCCCATAATAGTCCTGCTATTATTGTGCCAATGGACATATCTTCCCAGAACAATTATTTCTATAGCCAATAGTATTTATAGGTGGGTAATGTATAAACATATGTGTTATAAAACGAGATTGAAAGTGTTAACTTATAAAAAGACAGCATGAGCCGGGTGTGGTGGCGCACACCTTTAATCCTAGCATTTAATAGGCAGAGGCGGATCTTTGTGAGTTCAAGGCCAGCCTGGTCTACAGAGCAAACTCCAGGACAGCTGGGGCTACAGGGAAACCCTGTCTGGAAAAGACCAAAAAAAAAAAAAAGGCAGCATGACCCCTTCTAGATATCATAGGTTAACAAAGTAAATAAAACCTTCATAACAAGAATGATCTCCCTCTGTAGAAGCTGTTGACCAGGGGCCTCATAGACACCGAACAATAGTGGCCATTGCCCCTGCTTTTCAATACAACCATATTTTAATGGCAAGACCATATTGCTGGAACACAATGCACACGAACTATAAAACAGACTAGGAGAAACCTAGCTTGTGCTGACTTCAGAGTCACATTTCTATCGTCTAGGTTTCACAGAGCTGAAGGTGCCATGTGTGCTACCAGAAAGAAAACATATAAATGTAAGATACTTAGGTAAAAGTATAACCAACAAGGCAAAAACTTTTAACATGGAAATCTAGATGACATTGTTGAGAGGAATTAAGAAGACATAAATATAAAGGGGGGAGAGGCGAGGCATCTTTCATATTCCTTCTCATCTACCTCTAGCTTTGACAACACACTACAAAGTCCCTCACCACGGAAAACTTCCCTTGAGGTTGTGGATCTCAGTCTCTAGATGTATACACCAATATCTTTTGCTTTATTTCATATTCTATAGATATGATAGTCTGCTATAATACAAAATAGACTTAAACATCCATGAAATAAGTCTAATAATTTTAAGAACATTGAATTTACAGAAAATAGGTTCTGATACAATACAAAACAGACTTAAACATCCATGAAATTAGTCTAATAATTTTAAGAACATTGAATTTACAGAAAATAAGTTCTCATATCATGTTGGATATAACCATAAATCAACAACAGAAGGAAAATGGAAAATCCACAGACTTACAGAAATTATGGCACATTTTTAATTACCAATTTATCAGTGAAATCATAAGCAAAATTAGAGAATACCCACACAAATATAACTCAGAACACAGCCTGCCAGAACATAAGAGACCCAGGGTAAACAGTGCTGTGCTTAGAAGAGTTTATTAGCATAATTTTATACAAGTGAATTATTTCAAATATACAATCCAACATTATACACAAGAAGTTATATAATGAAGAACAAACTAAATTGACCCTTGTAATAAAGATGAAATGAATAAAGAACAAAGTAAAGATAGGTGAAACTATTAAAGCAGCAGAAAGTATAATGAAAATAACATTTATTTTTATGGATCACTGAGCACTGTATTAATCTGGGGGAAGGTGTATTTAGCTTACAGTTTGGAAGCAGAGCATCTAAACTATCTGACAGCAGCTCTGATGATGCCCATCTGGCTGAGAACCTCTTGGCAGGTCATATCACTGTAGGAATGCATGAGAGAATAAGGGATCAATTGCATGAGGAAGGGCTAGGGAGACCTGAGGGGGAAAATCTTGATTTTTTAACACCCTTCTCATGAAAACTACACAAGCTACCACATGGATGACCTACATAAATCACTTCCCAGGGCAGTATGTCATTGGCGTAATGACAGCAAATAACTGAAAAGTTTCTCAGAATATGAAGCCCAGAAATTTATTTGAATGTACATAGTCAAATCTTGTTTGGCATGAACATCAGGAACAATCACTGGAGAAAGAATTATCTCTCTGGCAACTAGTACTGAAAAACTGAATGTACACATGCCAAAGAATGGACATGGACCCTGATCTTATAGTACACAAAAAATTAATACTGGTGAAAAAAATTCAGAGAGATAGCACTACTTAACTCCTGCAGGAAACCTAGAAACCTAGGAACCTAGGGAAAAAAAAAAAAACATTAGAACATTGAGTTGGACAATAATTGTGTTGTTGTTGTTGCTCTTGCTTTGAGCCAGGGTCTCCCTGTAACCACAGCAGGCCAGGAACTTGCTATATAGACCAGGTGACATCATTCTCACAGAGATCTCTCTCTATCTGCCTCATTGAGTACTGGAATTAAAGATGTGTACCATAACATCAGGCATAGCAATATATATATTGGAGAAAAACTGGAAGCACTCCCAATAAAATCAGGAACCAGACACATTGCTGTCCATTATCTCCACTTCTTTTCAATATAGTACTTGAAGACAAGAGAAATATATTAAAGGAGTACTAAATAGAAAAGAAAAAGTCAAATTATCTCTATTTGCAGATTATACAATATTATACATTAAGAATTCCACTAGAAAACTGATAGAAATGGTTAATACTTTCAGTAAAATGCCAGGTAACAAAATCAACTTACAAAATCAGTATACTTTCTATATACCAGTAATAAATAAGAAGAAAACATATTCAAGGAAAACTTCTCATTAATAGTCACCTCCAAAACATATTTTAGAATAAACATAACAAAAGACATTAAAGATCTCTACAAAGAAAATTTCAAATCCTTAAAGAACCAGATAGTGGAAGAACTAGGAGATAGAAATTCCTACCATCCTTATGGATTGGTAGAATCAATATTACCAAATGATCATTTTACTAAATGAAATCTATTGATTCAATGCAATGCCAATCAAAATACACAAGACATTCTTCACAGAGCTAGAAAACCTCATCCTAAAATTCCTTGGACTCAAAAGAGATACAGGATAGACAAAAACAATCTTGGGCAAAAATAAAAAAAGTTGAAATAATCAACATACCATATATCATATTATATCATAATCTATAGTCATAAAAACCACATGTTACTGGCTCAAAGACAGATCTGTAGATCAATGGAATAAAATAGATGACCCGAACTTGTGTATATGTAATTTCAGTTGCCTTATATTTGACAAAAGTCCCAAGAACACACAATGGAGAAAAGATAGCATTGTCAACAAATGGTGCTGACGAAACTGGATCTCCATGTGTAGAAGAATATAACTGGAACCCTGTCTTTCACCATGAAGAAAAGTCAACTCCAAATGGACCAAAAACCTTAACACAACACTGAAAACCCTGAACACAACACTGAAAACCCTGAAACTGCAAAATGAAACATAGGCAGTACCCTCCAAAATATAGACATGGGAAATGATTTTCTAAATGGACTTCAGATACTTGAGCATTAAGGTCAACAATCAATATGTAGAATCGCAGTAAACTACAAAGCTCCTGTGCACCAAAAGAAGCAGCCAAAAAAAGGAAGAGGAAGTTCACTGAGTGGAAGAAAATCTTTACCAGTAACACATCTGACAGAAGATTAAAATCAAGTATATACAAAAAAGTTAAAAAAGGACCCAGTAAAAGATGAGCTATAGAGCTGAATAGAGAATTCTCAAATGAAGAAATAAAAAATGGTTAAGAAACAACTTAAAACCTGCTCAACACACTTTAAAATTACAATTTACCTCACTTGTATTGGCTACAATCAAGAGAATGAAAATCCCAAATGCTGGTGAAGATTTTAAGAAAGGTAAATGCTGGTGGGAATTCAAATTCCCACTGCTGGTAAGAATTCAAACTCATTCAACAACTATGGGTGAGTGTCTCATGACTGATGAATGGATAATGAAATTGTGGTACATTTACACAACTGAGTTCTACTCAGTGGTTATAAAAGATAGAATTAGAAATTTTCAGGTTAATGGATGGAACTTCAAAGTATTACATTAAGCGAAGTAACGCAAACAGAAAAACAAGGGACATATGTTCTCTCTCATGTGTGGATTGTTCACAAATCCATTATATGTGATTGTATATACTTATGTAACATCAGAAGCCAGAGAAATGGAAAGGACACAGGGCAGCAAAGAAAAAGAAGGAACCAGAAACAGGTGGATAGTAGGGAACTGATGTTACAAGGGGAGGTGGGGAAACTGGATGAGTTCAGCTGGGAGGAGAGAAGGGAGGGACACACAGCGAGCCAGGATGTTGCTGGGGAGAGAAGTAAAGAGGGGAGATGTTGGGAGCTGGATATTATTGGGAAAGGCTACTAAAAATGTGAGCACTGGGACTAGGAAGGGATTAAAGTGATCAGGTGGCAGATAAAAAGTTATTGATGATTGAGTCTTGGAGGGGTAGGGAACCCAGAGGGAAATTCTATGTCCACATAACCCCAGGAGAAATTCACATAGAGGTTCTTAACACACTGCATGTATGCATGTGGCAGTTGGGCTCTTTGGCAAGGAATACAGTTTGGCAAGGACAGAAGAGACCTCCCTTTGAGTGGTAGCTAAGGGTGGCCCAGATCATAGACTCTTGCCAAAGCTTTTGGTTATCTCCCAGTATCAATAGGTAAGACTCTACTGCTGAAGGCAGGACATATTTCAGAGACAAGACTTAGGGCAAAGGAGCAGTAACTGACCTGGAAGCCTTCCAATTGAAATTCAACTCATATACGCCCAGCTGATAATATGCAAACTGCCAAAAGAGATCAATCAAGAGTCCAACCTAGCCCTAAAAGCTAATGACCACAATAACTAGCACAGAAAGCTACCCCTATTGGTCCAGTGGTGGCACTGTTACCTGGGAATTAAGCAATAGCTGCCTAACTGGATTTAAAGCCCTCTGCCCTCTCCCCTCTCCGTGGGAATGAACTGATGGGTGGCACTGTAATTGAAGCCTAGTACACATGGCTGGAGTGAACATAAATCCCCGAGAAAACCCTAGATCTGTCATATCTCCAAACAAATGATGTTTTTATTATAAGCTAAACATGGATCCTTACAGATTCAGACAAGTGTACCACACACAACTCATCAAGGAAGCTTCTTATTACAACAGATGGAGTCTACTGCAGAATTCCACAACTCTCCAGACACAGAATATATGACTGAGAGATGCCCAGTCCTGGGTGAAACATCTACAGTTAAACTTCTATACCTAAGGCTCATGGAACAAGGAGCCATGAGGATCCCTCAACACTTATCAGAGAAACTTACTTACACAACAAAAAGTACGATGTTCAAAGAAGGCCACAAATGTCTAAGTTTTAGAGAATAAGAGACTGCAGGGTGTATGGCCCTGGATAGGATTCCTGTATTGAACCTCACCCACCCAGGACTCAAGGACCATTGTGGAAGAAGGAGCAAAGAGATGTTAAGGCCAAGGGCTGATTCATGAACACAGGGGAGCAGAGGATTTCAGGTCACTGAAAGCTTGCACATGTGAACTTTGGGCAATGGTGGTATTGAGCACAGGACCCATGCTAAGTCAAATACACAAGGATCCAGGAGGGAGGAGAGAAATGGGCAATAGATCTACATGGAGAAATATGGAATACTTACTGTTACATTGTGGGGGAGAGTATGCCTTTAACATATCTAGATGGGCTGTCTATATTGCAGTAGATGAACTTTCCCTTAATTATATCTGGGTGCAAATGCTTGAGTGTCTAAGTCTTATCATGTGTGGAGAAATACATGAGGTCTTTGTGGGGTTGGAGGTACCCAAATGCAGGAGATGGTCTAAACTTGGCTGAGAACTGTGCAATGCATCTACAAAAGTTAGATAATAATATAAAATCTTACAGAGATACACACAACAGGCCAGTGTGCCAGGATCAAGAGGCGGAAATGTTTATCCCCTAATAAGAGACCTACATCAAACTTCTGCCTCCCTAGCTCAGGGATCATTGTAGAAGACAAGGTGGAAAGACTGTTAGAGTCAAAGGTGGCAGATGATCACAAGGAAACAGCTTGCCAGACAAGTGCTCAGTTACTTTTATGAATTTGCAGCAGTGCTGACACCATGCACAAATTGCATTCAAGCACAAACCAGACAAAATCCTAGCATAGACATGAGGAACTGGGTAAGATATCCCAATGCAATCTAAGAAACTTTTGGTAACTGGTGGCTACTGGGTGTGGGTGAGACAGACTCTTAGGAGGATGCAACTGTTCGTAGGTGAACCAAGCTTCGGTGAATGGACTCACACTGAAGAATATTTAGGGATGCAAATACAGGCCGTATAATAGAGTACTTTAAATTGAATGGGGTGCAGGAAGGAGACATGCATGTTCTTGAAGGGATCTGTATACCATGAAATTATACTGTATTAAATAGACAAATTTAATTAAAAATTAAAATAAAAAAATAAAATATATTTCCCTATCTTTGACCTTAAGATACCAAACTATCACCGTGAGGTGGTATGTTTTTCTCCTGCTTTGCTCAACACATTTAAATAATTTTGGCACAATTATTATTCACTGAATTTTTCTAGGACATTAAACTCTATTTATTCATATTTCTCCATGTCCTTCTACCAAATATACATAATCTAGGGTTTTATTCTAGATGATACAGATGATACCAAGAAACAGATGTCATATTTAAAATCAAGATAAAGGAGTTGGAGAGATGACTCAGTGGTTAAGAGCACTGGCTTTTCTTGCAGAGGACCTGGGTTTGGATCCCAATAGCCACACAGTGGAGAATAACCACCTGTAACTCTACTTCTGGGAGATACTATGTTCTCTTCTGTCATCCATGGGTACTGCATGACACAGGTGCACATACAAGCATGCAGGGATACATGTACATCAAAAATAAATAAATTAAAAAATAATAAAATGCAATATAATCAAGCTCAATTCTGGGTTGTCAGAATTGATAAGAAATATTATCTGTATTTTCACTATTTTACTTGATTTTAGAGAAATTTTATCTTAAATATAATATCTCCCAAATATGAAATCTTTAAGTTTATTTTAAGTTATACTGTCACCTGAGTTTATGAAATGCGAAGTTTATTAATCAAATATGTGTAAAAAAATTATGCCTCTGTACATCTAATCTTATCAAAATAATAACGGCATATCCTGACAAAAGAGAAAGGTCCAGTAAAAATAAATATACAGATAGTTTTACAAAACTTTTTCTGTTTAGATATTTAGCTTCTCCATATGAAATAATTTAGTCACCATCCACTAAAATGATGAAAACAAATATATCTGTAGTCAGTATATTTAAATCTTTGTCATACTGTTTTATGAGACCTAGATACTCTGTTTGCTAAGGAAAACACACATTGTTCTGGCAGATGGGTAAAATGTGTGTGTGTGTGTGTGTGTGTGTGTGTGTGTGCACCTCAAGGCTTTGGCCTATATTGTAAATGTTACTTTCTTGTATATTTTATTAGAATTTTGTATATTTCATACACAACGCATTAATCATCTTTGTAATGTCTTAACCATTAGCACCCTCCTAAAGCCCTTCACAGGATTTCATTCATTCTGTCATTTGTGTTAAGGCTGATCAAGTCAAGTTAGTGTTCCCAGATGTCTGTCAGTGCAAGTTCATCCACTGGGTTCTAGTCAGCTTATCGAGAGTCACTCCCTTAAAGAAGATCACCTACTCACCCAGGAGTAATCAGCTTTCCAGTGGTTCTTTCGGCTGAGAATGGAGCCCGTAAACCATTTCAACTGTTCTATGTTGGGCACTGGTCTGCTTGAGTTCGCATGGGTCTTGTGCATGTTGATGCCATTGCTATACGTACCCCAGAAGCCTGTAAGACTCTATTTTGATATGTTCATGCACCTCTTCCCCTGTTTTTTATGATCTTTCTGCCCCCTCTTCTGTAATAGCCCCTCTGTCCTGGGTGAGTGAAGTTAAATATAGGATTCCTATGTACTCACACACTGAAGACTCTTGTTTTCTGTGCTGTAGCCAAACACTGTCTTCTGACCTCTGTATCTGCACTCATTTTCATGAACATGTACACATGCATGCACACCACACACATGGACATACACACAAACATATACACTCACACACATATATGATCTGTAAAAGCAAATTTTATCAAGGAAAAAAGTGAATAAGAAACATTGAATGCAAGTTCTTTCAAATTTCTGAAACAGAAGAATAAAAAGAAAACCAAATAATAATGAAATAATATAAAACTTTTGTGACACTTAGTAAAATTATACCATAATACCATGTGTGCAAGTGCACACAAACACACACACATACACACACACACACACACACACACACACACACACACACACAAACACGACATCTTCCTTCCCTGCCATCTCAGCTCTCAGGCCTCCCCTCGGTTCTTAGATATGTGCACAGAGAAGATTTACTAGCATCCCTACCTGAAACAATGGTGAGTTTTCTATCCTAATACCTCCCAGCATCCCACCATCTCTGCTCTCATTCCTCCTTGAATCCATCAGCTCTGTGCTTGCTCCAGACCTGAGAGCACTGCTAGCCTCATAAGTTCTCTATCCTAAGACCTCCCTGTGTCCCACAATCTTAGCCTTTAGGCCTGCTCTGGTCAGTCGGATCCATGTAAGCTCCTGACATCTGAGCATTCCCAACCTGAAATATTAGTCACCCTGTTTACCAAATAGCCACACAGAAAACCTTGCCTATCTAAGACCTTGAAGTGACAGTCCTGGAACCTCTGCCTCAATATTTACGCCTATCCTTAGCTGAACTTAGACTATATTTTTTACACCTACTTGTTCATCAACATAAATTGGCCCCCAAACTGCATACTAAGCACCACTCAACTGGGCCACATTTTGATATTAGGAAACAACAAAGATACAAACAACCTCTCAATAAACACAAGATGCCCTACCCAGATCAAGAAACATCACCACTGACACAAACCTACATGCCTAGATCTCATCTCAAAAACACAACCAGAATGAACAACTAAGACATTATGTCTCCTCAAGAAATGAGCACCCTCTTTTCAAGTCCATGTGAATGGAAAGCTACCTAATGCACAAAATAATATGTCAAAATAGCAATTATAATTACAATCAGGGAACTCAATGAAGATGTGAATGAAGACTGAAAACACAGTTGAATGAAATAACTAAACAATTTAAGACATGAAATTTAAATTCAATAGGGATAGGATCTCTGAAGAAAAGCCAACTGAAATAGACCTTGAATTAAAAAAAATCTCAGTAACTCAACATGCTTGTACATACAAGCCCCTCCAGCTGGACAATGGGGGCCTTGGGCTGTATAAGTCTGGGCATAGCTGCTTCCAAATTGGTTTTACATGACGGAAGCTTGTATTCATTACTTATTACTTATTATTAAATTTAAAAAAAAATAGAAAAAAAATAGAAAGGCAAGCTGAGCAACAGTATTGTTATATTTCTTTTTATCTGAAAGCAACTGTGCCGTTATAATGTGAATCTCTTAGTAGGCTCCAAAATTAACTTACCACTTATTTTCAGACATTGTAATTACTGTATATGGGTGCAAGATATATATTCATATTTTTGAATAATATAAAATTAAAGGGAAAAGTGTGAATTCCTAAACATATTTTGGAATCAACATAGAGTTTATTTTCAAAGGTCATCATTTTGTACATATGTGACTTTATATAGGCACATTTTATAAAAATGCAAATGGGAGGGAACCACAACAACATAAGGACTGGGTCAAAGAACTAATCGATATAGTTAAATTCTGCCCCAAACAATAAACCTCTGCAGAGAAAAACTTTAAAAAGACTGAGATAAAGATGCAGGACAGGTACGGCAGAATGCATGAACTGGGGTCAGTTGGGGGTCAGGGAACGGGGAATGTGTCTAAATTGGACTGGAAAAATGATGTATGAAATACACAAAACATCAATAAAAGTATTTCATTTAAAAAAAGAAAAAGCTGGGCTGGAGAGATAGCCTAGCGGTTAAGAGCACCGACGCTCTTGCAGAGGACCCGGGTTCGATCCCCAGCACCCACATGGCGGCTGAGAACCGTCTGTAACTCCAATTCCAGGAGAACTCCAGTGCCAGGGGAATCCGAGACCCACTTCTGACCTCCGCGGCATTGCACGACACGGGTGCACAGACCTGCATGCAGACAATACATTCATACACATACAAAAATAAATAATAAAAAAAAGAATAAAAAAAATAAAAAATAAATAAAAAAAGAAAAAGCTCAGAGGAAAGAATAAAAAAGGAAGTGGATGAATTGGAACAAAAAATATGAGATATTGAAGATAAGGCTGGAAACATGATTTGCTCAATTTAAGAAAATGTTATATCTGGAGTTCACCAGAAATGGAATATGGAAGACCTATTGGACATTATAAAATCTCCAAATCTACAAATAATAGGCATAGAAGAAGAAAACCATATCAAGAACAAAGATTTGGGGAAGTGATCAGAAACATCAACACCAGCTGAGTAGCTGTTGGGAGCCCATAGTTAGATCCTGGGCAGATAGTAATTTACTTCTAAGCAAGTAACAGTCTTTCTTTTAAGATGGATATTTTAACTTATATGTTAAATAATCTCAGAGCATTCTCATTTGGTGAGAAAAATGGCTGCAGGCAGTTAGGTTATTGTCGTGTTGCATCTTTAGTAGGAACATACCTGGAATGTATCAGAATCAATTTGGCAATGTGTACACACAGAGATAACTGCTTATATTTTTGCTTATTGCTAATCTCTGCTTTGCATAGATGGAGCATTGACTAAAAGGAAAAGGATTTTTTTACCAGTAAATAAATCATGAAATCACATAAAAGAGAGTAAGGGTAACATTAAATACACATCAGAAATAGTTGACAAGTATTAATACTAAGTTCCTATAATAGATACTTATTTTATATGTAAATAGACAAAATTAAATCCTCTAATCAAAGAGAATATCTGAATGAATTATAAAAAGGAAACTGTTTATCTAAGAATTTGTTTTCTGCCAATCTATTGTTTTAAAGAAACGTCATGCATGTGGTGAAATATGGAATAGAGAAAGATATTCAACATATATAGGAAATTCAGAGAGCAAGTTTAGCATACTATCAGAAAGAAACAGATTTTTAAGGTCATTATTTATCTCTCCCCTCTCTCTTCTCTAATTTTCCCTCCATGACTTCTTCATTTAAAGTATGCATGCCAATTTCCCATTTCTCCCATGATAATATCAGTCTCCTATTGTGCCAGCTCTCCTGAGCACCTTCTTCACAATTATGCTCAAAGTTTCTTGTACAACTCTCTCCTGCCCCTCCCATTTAAATTCCACCCATTTTATACATTTCTCCCTTAGTAACACCTGTCTTCTACTGTTCTTTACCAGATTTTTTCCATTTATCTCCTTTGTTACTTTACAATTTCTTGATTACTGCTTTTACATCAGGATACATATCCACAAAGAGTGATTTGGTACTAGAATCCATACTTGGAGGAGAACATAAGTTGTTTATTTTTCTGGGTCTATTACTTTAATTAGTATACAAATTTCTAGTTCCATCCATTTACTCCAAATTTCATGATTTTATCTTTCTTTGCAACTGACTAGAAATCCATTGTGTTGTGCCTCATTTTCATTATTCACTCATCAGTTGAGGGTCACTTATGTATCTTCCATCTCTTAGCTATTGTGAAATGAGCAGCCACAAACATGAATGTACACGTATTTCTGCAATAGGATAAATCCTTTTGGCATATGCCAGGAGTTCTTTAACTAGATCAAATATCAGGTTCATTTTAGTTTTTTAAGAGTTCTTCACAGTATTTTACATGGGGGTTGTACTAGTTTGCAATCCCATGAGCAGTGAATGGGTGTTCCCCATTCTCTACATTCTGTGCAACATTTGTTATCATTTCTTCTACTGATGTTTGCCATTCCGACTGTTATAAAAATGAAGTCTTAAACTGGTCTTTCTTTCCATTTCCATAATTACTAATGATTGTAAAACATTTTTAATGTTCCTTAGCCATATTTTTTTCTTCTTTTGAGGACTCTCTGTTGGGATACTTAGCCCATGTATTAATTGGGTCACTGTTTTCTTCATTCTTTGTTTTTGAGTTCCTTATATATTATGGATGTTAAACCTCTCACAAATGTGTTGCTGATATGAAGATTTTCTCCCATTTTATGGGTTTTCTCTTCACATTCTTGGTTGTCTCTTTTGTTGAAAAGTTTTCCAGTTTAATGCAGTCCACTCATGGATGGTTATCCTTCATTCCTGAGCAACCCATGTCAGTTTTAGAAACAGCTTTCATAGACATATATATTATAGGCTACTGCCAATGTTTTCTTCTAACCACTTTAAGAGTTTCAGGTTTCACATTGAGTTATTTGATCTATTTGGAGTTGACTTTGGTGCAAGGTGAAATATAAGTTCTAGTTTCATTCATGCACAGCTAGAGATCCAATTTTGACATCACCAGTTTTTGAGGATGCTGTGTTTCCTCCAGCGAGTGTTCTCTACTGGTTTGTCAAATATCAGTTGACTGAAATTTCATTTTCTCATGTTTCAGTCTTCAGTTATTTTCCATTGATCCATGGTTCCATTTCTGTGCCAGTATCATGCTGATTTCATGAAGATATCTCAGTGATATAGTTTGAAATCCAGCAGAGTAACCCTCGCCCCCAGCATTGCTCTTTGTGCTCAGTATTGCGTGGGCTTATGAATTTTTGAATTTTTTCAAATTCTATGGAGAATGCCATGGGGATTTTAATTGGGATTTAACTGAACCTGTACACTGCTCTCATTTTCACAATATTAATTTTTCTAATACATGAGAACTGGAAGTCTTTTCTTCTTCTGGTGTCTTCCTCGATTTCCTTCTTTAATGTCCTTGGTGCAAGGCCAAGACATATAGTTTTTGAAACTCCTCTGAATGGGAGATTTTTCCATGTACTCTTTTTCCAATTGCTTGTTACTGAAGTATAGAAAGGCTACTGAGTTTTGTAGGCAACTTTATAACCTGCCACTTTAATGAAAATGTTAATTATTTCTGGAGTTTTCTAGTGGAGTTTTGGGATCCCTTAGGCATAATAACATATAACATGCAAAAATGAATAGTTTGATCTCTCCTTTTCCAATTAGTACTTCTTTAATTTCCTTCTCTTCTCTTATTGCTCTCACAAGAATTTCAAGTGCTATATTCAAAAGGAGTGGAGATAGTGAAGAGTTTTCTTTGGTTCCTGAATTTAATGGAACTCATTCCACTTTTTCTTAATTTAGAATGTTGTTTGCTATGAGTTTAATTATGCTGAGGTATGTTCTCTCCTGTACAATTCTCTCTATGACTTTTAATATAAACACATGTTGAATATTATCAAAGACTTTTTCCACATCTATTGAAATGACCACATAATTTTTCTTTGAGTCCATTTATATGATGTATGCCATTTATTTGCTTACATATACAGAATCATCTCTGTATCTCTGAAATAAATCAAATTCAATAATTGTGGATGAATTTTTGTTGTGTATCTGAACATGGTTTGTGAGTATTTTGTTGAGAACCTTTGCACCAATATTCATTAAGCATATGGGTCAATAAATTGCTTTTTTGGTTTTATCTTCATATGGTTTTGATACTTCCCACATAGAAGTAATTTTGGAGTTCTCCCTTTGTTTATATCTTTTTCAATAGTTTAAGCAGTATTGGTTGCAAATATTTGTTAAATGTCTGGTAGAATCCTGTTGTAAATCCATCTGGACCTATTTTTTTTTTTTGGAGGGGGGGAAAGATTTTGTATTACTGTATTGATTTCCTTATTGAGTGTGTCGATCTCTTCTTGGTTTAGCTTTGGTGATTCCTATGATTTTAGATATAGATCCATTTCTTTTATTTCTTCAAATTTAAGAAAATATAGGTTTTGACATTATTCTTCTATAATGTTCTGGATCTTTTTTGTTGTTGTGATCTTTCTCCTATTTTGTTGATTGGATTTTCTCTTTCTTTGTTTTGATTAACTGGGATAAGGGACTTTCTATCTTGTTTATCTGTTCAAAGGTCCAGCTCTTGGACTCAATTTTTGTATTGTTTTCTTTGCTTCTATTTCATTAATCTCTGCTACGATTTTTATTATTTCTTCTTGTTTGCTGGTTTGGGTTTCACTTGTAGTTGCCTTTCAAGTATCTTGAGTTGCACTGTTAAGATATTTGTATTGCTTCAAATATTCTCTGAAGGGCTGATTTTGTGCACATGAATTCTTTCACCCTATTTAAGTTATGGAATATTTTCTTTCCCCTTCAACTATAATAGACATTTTTGTTGAATACAATATTCTGAGTTGGCATGAGTAGTCGTTTAGAACTGGGAATACTTTGTTCTAGTCTCTCATGATTTCATAGTTTGCATTGAAAATTCAGCTGTGCTTCTGATGGGTTTGCCTATATATGTGACTTAATTTTCTTTTGCAGCTTTCAGTTTTCTATCTTTATTCTGTATGTTCAATGTGTTTACTATGGTGGGCCATGAGCAGTTTCATTTATGGTCCTGTTTATTTGGTGTTCAATGTGCTTCTTGTATTTGTATGGGCATATCTTTCCTTAATTTGGGGAAATTTTCTTCTACAGTCCCGTTGAAGATCTAGTCAATACCATTATCCTGAGATTCTTCTCCTTCCTCTATGCCTATAATAAATTTGGAATTATCATGGTGTCCCACATTTTCTGTATATTCCATTCCTATGTTTTAAATATATATCATAATCTTGCTTGATTAGCCAATTCTTTATCATTCAGTCTTGATATTCTGTTTACCAATATTATTAATTCTATTGGTGACACTTCCCCCTATGGTTCCTTTATTATCTTATTGAATGTTTCAATACCCTCTTCATTCCAGCCCGAGTTTTCTTCAATATTTCTATCTCTTTTGTGAATTCACTTAGTTTGTCCCTATCTTCTTTATTTTTTTATTTGTTTTTGTTTGTGTGTCCTTTAAGTTCATTGAATACTTTGTTCATGTTTATGATTGTTCTTTTAAATTCTGTGACCTGAATTTTTTCTAGGGTTTATCATTATATAACTCTTTTACATGACTGATGGTGTTTTGTGGGGACATATTTCAGTTTTTCATATTATTTTATGTTTTGATTTTGTCATAGATAGATGGACAGTAGATAGATGATAGATAGATAGATAGATAGATGTCATGTATATAATATATATGGTATATATTTGGCATATATATATATATATATATATATATGAATAATGTGGAGAAGAATCCACTTCACTGCAGCTGTCATCTGGTCAGTAGCTGACTGAATTGTGGCTGAGTTGATTCTATATCTTCTACTTCCTGGACCAAACGATCTCATGGATACTAGTATTGACCTGATATATCACTGTATCTTGCTACATGGTTGCCAACTCATGGGCTAGTAGCAATGACATATTTCAAGAAAATGCCCAGTGAGTGACTTGACTTCTAAAGTTTCACCTGTTTTAGGAAAAGTACTATGGTAGCAGGTTTCTAATCAAGCACAAACATACCAGATTTCATCATGTATCAATTAATCATAAAATGAATTGGAAATGGCAATATGTCTTAGATCCAATATAAGGCAAAAATATGAGGTATAATACTGAAAAGTATCAAAATGCTTCTCTTTTTTTTTTTTGTATTTTTGTGACAGGGTCTCCCTTTAGTCCCTGCTGGCCTGGAGCTCACTCTGTAGACCAGGCTGGCCTTGAACTCACAGAGATCTGCCTGCCTCTGCCTCCCAAGTGCTGGGATTAAAGGCGTGTGCCACCACGCCTGAATAGTGTTTCCCATTGTTTTAACAAAAATACAAGAATAGGAAATGGGACTAATCTTGTGAATACAGTAAATTTTCATTGATTTGACAACCATAAGACAATGCAGCTACTGAACTCTAAGAATAGAGAACTCAAACAATTAAGGAAGCAATGTGAAAGATGTCCAGCTATTCTACTTCAAACTATTGGATAATGTGTTATGGGTATCAAACCCTACACACCAATGCAAGGGAAAGTGCAGTGTGTGTTGAAAACACAGGTTATTGGAGACAGCTGCACTGGAGAAACCCTGATGACCATTGGAAAATGACTTTTTTATTTTACCTTACCATGCTTTATTTTCTTAACTTTGCTTTTTTTTTCTTTTTGAGACAGGGTCTCCCTGTAGCTCCAGCTGTCCTGGAACTCACTCTGTAGACCAAGCTGGCCTTAAACTCATAGCTATCCTTCTGCCTCTGCCTCCAAAGTGCTAGTCATGTGTCACAACACCCGGCTATTTTCTTAACTTTAATCATCTGCCCTAGTGTTTATTTTTCCTGCTAGATTCTAAGGTGCCCCAGACATAATTACCTGACTCTAATCTGGAAGGCAAGTATCTCTAATGCCTCCCCTTATGGGATCTAACATTGGTGAGCATTAGGACCAAGGGATATCAGGAAGCTGAGTTGCTCTGATCCTTCCCATAAGTGGGACAGAACTATCAAATAGGAAAAGCTTGCACAGGACATTGCCTCCCTTTCTGGATTCTCCTACCAACGCCCTTGTGTCAAGCAAAATGTATAACAATGTACAACAAAGTATGCCGATAGCTGTATGTCAGCTTGATACAAACTAGAATCATATGGGAAGAGAGCCTGAATTGAGGAATGTCCTCCATTATACAGGCCTGTGGGCATATCTGTGCAGCAGTTTCTTGATTACTAATTGATATAGGAGGGCCATTCCACCCCAGGCAGTGATTCCCCTAGGCAGATGGAACTGGGATATTTAAGAAAAGTAACCAGGCAATGGGGCAACATACCAGTTGCCATTCCTACACTGTCTCTGGCTTATTTCAGGTTCAGCCTTGAGTTTCTACCTTGGCTTCCCTAGATCCATCATTTAAATCAATGAAAACTTTTCTACTGTAAGTTATTTTTGTCCATGTTTCATAAAAAGGAGAAGTAAACTATAACAGATTTTTTCAGAGTTCATAATCCCAGGATTAAGACTGGCAAACTACACTGCTATGTCAATTTCGCCTAATCCAATCCAAATGTAGAGAAGATCTAAAACACTAAGAGAATTTGGAAGTAGATCATTAACCTGTCAATTCAGTTTTATTTTTCAATTTCAACTTATTCCTGAGAATATAATGCCTGTTTTAGACTCTCCAACTTGGAGCACACTACAGGAATCCTAATGAATTTTAGGGATGAATAGTTAGACTGGAATATAGGGACTCTTTTATCTTTCCCGTGTAAATAATGCCACAGTGAACACCACCAGAGCCCAAGGCTTGACTTAGCAAGGAACAACTGGAACATATCCTATGTGAGCAAGCAGAGGACCCTGGCTTGGTTGACCTGGCCTACAGTGAAGGGAAAATGCTATAGTCACAAAAGACCAAGAGATGCACCAGGACAATAGTGGAAAGAGGGGCCATAACTGGCCAACCTCCTTAACAATCATACTATACTGAATGCTGAAAATGGAATTCATGTCAACCACTCATCTAAATCTGATGAATATTAATGAATAAGTCATTGGATGATAAAATGAAGGAAAAGGTGCTTTGCACATCTGAAAACTAACTGATTAATACTTAAGAAGATGAGAGGTGCTTGATTTGATTCCTGCAGAGATGGGTGTGTTCAGGATCCCCTTGTATATCACCTATTGGAAAGAAATTAAACATTAGGCTAAAAGCCTCAGGTTTATTAGAGGACCTCAAGGTGGTCTACCTTGCTTAGAATAAGTCCTTTATCAGATATTTGATAATAAATATAAAATATTTTATGTAGGAAAGTGATAAAGTTTCATGACATTGAGCCTTAATACATACTATTTTTTTCACTCTCTGTTATTGACAACTCAGCTGACATCCCTAAACTACTTCAGGGGCTTGTTTCTCTCTCTCTCTCTCTCTCTCTCTCTCTCTCTCTCTCTCTCTCTCTCTTTCTCTGTGTGTGTGTGTGTGTTTGTAACTGAAGGGCAAAGATTTATGTCAAGTAACTTATTCATGTCCTCTCTACTTTTCAGACATGGTCTTTTTCTGAATTCAGACTTCACTGGTTGGTTAGACTGGACGGCCAAGGATGTACCTGTCTTGGGCCTCTAGTACTAGGGTTATATACATGCTTGACCATACCCTGTAGATTCTGGGCATCTGGATTCGGGCTCAAATGCTTGTACATGGGTATGATCAGCTGAGCCATCTCCCCTAAGCCCAGAACATTATAAAAAAATGGTAAATGCTGTACATATGTTGTTGTTCAACTCTGAGGACTGCGTGGATGCAATACCTCCTGGCATTCCTGGATAAATGTCTTAAGTACTTTAAAATTCAAGTAGAAAATAATCACAATCAGGAACACTGGTGCCCAAAATTGTAGCCATTTGAAGGCTCTTTCTTCAATCAATTGTGTAATTTACTTGGATCCATGCAATTAAGAAAGATTCATGTTGCTGAGAGTTAAAGAATGCTTGGACTTACTCGTGATGTTAATAGTCTTTCTAGACTTAATGTACTATTTGCTATATTAACAATACACTGAAATTTTACCACCTACAGTGTTCCATCAATTGGACAAGAGGAGTGTTGTGTCCCTAAAGAAAGGTGCAGAACCTAAGGCTATTTTTCCCAAAAAAGGAGAAACTGAGAATTTGATGTGAGAGATGGCTGCAGAAAATTGAGGCCATAAAACTGAGCTCAGGGAGGAGCCAAGGCAAAAGCCAAAGTGGAGACCTGCAACCCCTGAGGGATGCTGTACCTGAACTGCAGGAACTGGAGACTGGCCACGAGTGGAAAAGCAGAGGCAGGGTGAACAGCAAGCTGAAGCCGGTGGAGCTTAGCAGGATGGGTACAGCTCAGAGACAGCAGCAACTTGAGGAAGAAAGGACTGAGTTTTGGGAGCTGCGGGCAAACCTAGCCTACAGAGCCAGCCCCCTGCTGGCCATAGGGTGATAGCTGGCCCACCAGATGCAACTGGAAGGTGCTGACTAGCTCTGACCAGGATTGCGTGTGCCATGATTTCTGGTGGACTGAGCACCCGGGGAGGAACATGCGGGTAGAGGTGCTGGACGTCTTGAATCCTGCTCTGAGCCTGCTGGCCCCTCCCGAGTCTTGAGGAGTTAAGGATGGGGAAGAGGGGAGCCACTGAGGGGAACAAGTAAAGTTCTTTATGGACAGGGAAAAAAATTCGGACTCCAGAATTGGGTAGGTCCATATACATAAAAATGAACTGGCTGCCCAGCTAAGTAGGGCCTCTGTGGAAAGAACTGCAGGGTACCAGTCTCACCCTTGGCCAACACACGTTCCCTCATTTCACTTAGAAATTTTCAGACTAACTGGAAAATATGCTGAGAAGTCACTATCCTGAGATAAGAAGAAACTGGAACAGACTGGTCTCCATCTGTCTGCTCCTAAAACAGGACTTCCTACATCCTTGGCTCAGCGGTTCAAGTATTTTGTGATGTGCCAAAGTCAGAGCAGAATGCTTTCAGTTGTGAGGTCCAGTGGGATATGCACAGATGAGAGTCCATCTGCTTTGAGCAGCTTTCCTGTGCTTTGCAGAACTGGATCACCATTGATCCTAGGCCTCTGCTGATTCTTGTGTAATTGTGAGTTGCCTGACTGTACAGTAGTTCATTTCACCAGACTGACCCTGAGGTTATAAGTGGTAATAGCTGCTGTGGTACTTATAACCCCTGGGAAGGCACTTGTGTTGGATGTTAATTAGGCTAATTGGAATAATCATTTATCAATATACATAGCAAACCCTCATAAAATATACGTATACATTTTATTTCTCAGTTATATTTC
The DNA here is from genome assembly GCA_009823505.1 of Rhizomys pruinosus. Lineage (NCBI taxonomy): Eukaryota > Metazoa > Chordata > Mammalia > Rodentia > Spalacidae > Rhizomys > Rhizomys pruinosus. The sequence continues at coordinate 1,557,077 of VZQC01014451.1, forward strand.
AATAAAGCCTAGTAAATAGAATAATTTAATACCTTGAATTTTTATTTGAATTTTCATAATATGCTAAAATTAATAGTGCTTTCATATATTCATTTCTAGTATACAGATATAAGAATCTTTTTAATATAATCCTTCAAAGTTTTCAATATAAAAATATATGTCACCCAAAACAAAATTACTTGGATAGTTTTCTTCCTACAAATCTGGAAATTTTTCTATTTTTGCTTCTAAGCTAAGTTCATCCAATGCTTTCTGTTGTACTCAACTCAATGTTTATATTTCTTACTGTACCAAATATAAGTTTTGTGTTTGACTTTGATTGTATAGTAATTTTTAATTTTAGTTTTTTGAAGGTATTTTTATTGTCCTTGCTGGCCTGGAACTCTCTACATAGAACAGACTAGCTTCAATCTTATAGAGATCTGCCTGCCTCTGCCTCCAAAGTGCTGGAATGGAATTAAAGGCATGCAACCAAACCAGTGGTTATTTGCAAGGGGTCGGCATTTATTTTTAATTTTATGGGTATAAAAGTTTTGATCCCATCTGTGTTATAAAATGTCCATGGAAGCCAGAAAAAGGCATCAAATCCCCTGTAACTGTCATTACAGAAGGTTGTTTCCAGCCATGTGGTGGCTAAGAACCAAATCTACATCCTCTGCAAGTGTAACAGAGGCTGTAACTACTCACCCATCTCTCCAGCCCCTATCTTGTAATTTTATAATCCTTTTAAAATCTAGTTTCTGTATTGATGTAAAATTATATTTGTTTCTTTTTTATTTTTTCTCTGAATTTTTAGGGAGTATCAACTTTCAGAAAATAATTTAAAATACTTTGTATTTGATATTAATTGGTCCATCATCTAAATCTGATCTCAGTCCCAATTCTTTAGTACAAAGTAAGTAAGTAACTGCCTTCCTCAAAGATACTTCTATCACCTACCTGACAGAAGATATGCTAGTCATGGAAAAATTTATGAACAACATAAAAAAGTAATGTATTTAACTAAAAACAGCAGTTAAATTGTATTCTGTTGTAAAAGGCAATACTCTAAGCACTTTCAAATAATGCTTATTCCACACTTTATGAACAGGGCAAAGAGAGAAGGAGGGAGGCTGGAAGTGAAGGAGGAGGAGGAGAAGAAGGAGGAGGAAAGAAGAAGCAAAGAGAGAAGGAGGAGGAGGAGGAAGAGGAGGAGGAGGAAGAGGAGGAGGAGGTATTTAAGTAACATAATCACAGAAGTATCAAAATATAAAACAGGTCTCAATTCCAGGCCCTCTGAATAGATATATATTTAAACTGCTTGCATTGTTAAAACTTCTGTTCTGCAGAGTCCAAAAAGAGTTATGTGCTGAGAAATGAAATGAAGTGTATGAGAAGTACCTGAAAGCATACAGAATTTATGTCTGAACTTCCTGAGTTTGGGGACCAGCCATGTCTCAGCTACTTTGCTATAGCTGCTGATCCTCAGCTGGAGAGTGTAAGTTTCAGAGCCTGTTAAGTCCACTGACTGGTGTGTGGTTGCTTCTGTTGTACCCTTCAACAAAATAAAGGCATAGACTTTCATACTTTTTTCTTGTATGATGAGATTATCTCCTAGAAGTCTTTATATCCTGGGCTATTCCTCTCCTAATCCCAGATCACAGGACATATCACGTTATCTTCAACATAATTGGAATTATTTACTTAAGTTCATTTTTGCTGCTTTTTTCAATTTCACAAGCCAACTTCAGAGCTCATTTAATTCTCTCACTACCTACTTAGATTTTAGCACTGAAAATTCTTACTCATGGACAGTTTAATCATTTGCAGTAGGGAACTGATGCCTGTCCTTAGTCTTCCATAATACTACTACCTAGTTAAGTTCTTCCTCACTCTGATTATAAATGGTCTCCCCAGTTATTCACATCTAATAAAGGTGAGTTAGTGTAGGATCATTAGAGAACATTCAAGGGGAAAATAAAGAAGATAATATTTTCTGTAATAATTCATAACATATTGTGATAATTAAGCATACTATACTCATAGCTTTCCAATTTGAATTGATGCCCTTAAAGATATCTCAACACCTAACTAGGACAGAAATACAGAGTAAAGTAAGAACTAGTTCTTTTAACTAAATGGGCAATCATATTGCCTTAATCTGTCTATGAGGCCATAATAAATACCACAGCACGAGAGGTTTGAACAACATTTACAATGGTTTCTGAGTATGAAAGTCCAAGGTTAAGATGCAATTATGGTTGCATTTTTTTTTTTTTGGTCTTTTTGAGACAGGGTCTCCCTGTAGCTCCAGCTGTTCTGGAACTCACTCTGTAGACCAGGCTGACCTTGAACTCACAGAGGTCCACCTGCCTCTGCCTCTGGAGTGCTGAGATTAAAGTTGTGCACCGCCACACAGGAAAGATGCAACCATGGCTGCATTTTTTATTACTCCCCTGTCTTATTTTACTGCAGACATCTTGTTTACTCACAAGTTGGTAAGAGATCTTTCTTCTGCCTCTTCACATAAAAGTACCAATCTCAGTCATGAGGGTTCTACCTTCATTGCACAAGTACCTGCAAAGGGCTTAATTTCTCAACCATCACCTGGGTGTGAAGGTTTCAGCATGTGAAATGGTGATGAATCCCAACACTCCATACATACATAACATATCCCTAGAGCAACAATGACATATTTTCTGGCCTATTGCCACTAAAAATGAGAGAATGTGTTATTTATTTCTTTTTTACATATTTGTATATTTACTGTTTTTTTTTTTTTTTTTGAGAAATTCTCTTGCTATGTAGTCCTGTTTGGCTTGAAAGTCACTATACAAACCAGATTGCACTGAAATTTGTGGCAATTCCCCTGCCTCTGACTCCCAAGTTTTGGATTACAGGTTTGTACTAACCATACACGGCCTGTGTTTCTTTTATTAAATCATCAACATATCAATGCAGAATAAAAGTCAATTAAGTTTCCAAACCATGTTTATTTACTATCCTCCTAGCACAATGTAGAACATAAAACTGACTTGTTTTCTCAGCTCAAGAAAAAACTACTATCAGAGTGGTTTTTGAGACAAAAATATACAGATGAGGAAGAGAATTGAATGTTTAAGTTTAGAAATGACAAAATTGTATTTGTAGAAACATCAAGGAAATATTTTAGCATACTTCTAGAACTATGGTATATAAATATGAATGAAAAACCAGAAGCTATACAGCTTAAATATTAATCAAGTAAAGGATGTACCTTCAGGGAGCTGGGGAGATGACTCAACTAGATAAGGTACTTGTACTAAGTCTGGTGACTTGAGTTCAGTCCCAAACCTCAAGATAAAAGGAGACATCCCACTCTTGCAAGTTTTCCTCTGACTCTGCACATGTTCTATTGTATGTGCAAACCCACTCAATTACAGACATACAAGAAATGAAAGAAAATTTAAGACAAATAAATTTAACGAATGTGGCTGCTAAAGTGTTAAAAAAAGAAACTAAAATATGTCATATCAGTGCACCTGTTTCTTGTTCTACCAAACATTAATATAGTACTCATTTACTTAACATATTATTTAATTTTGTATAAAATGCTTATAATAAGCTATATTCTATGTGTATATGCCAATTTATAACAAAGATATCAATGCCTGACTCAGTAACCTGTTGATGAAAGACTAGCTGCTAGATTAAAGAAAACATGCTTCTGATAGGAATGGAACCACTGTGATATAAGAAATTTTTGCCTGGGAGAATAGAAACATGTAATGACATGCATAAATCCAAAGTTGTAGAATAGTTCTTTGCCAAAATTTGAATTGTTCTTTTTGGTCTCAGAGGTTTGAATTTGAACCAAGGAGTAATGCTACAGGGGAATATTATTAGACTTTGTTAATACAAAAGAACTTTTTAAATATTCAAAATCCCTAAAATGCTGTATTCATTTTTTAGAGGAAGCATTGCATTCTTATTTAGTTATTACAATTGCTTGAGTTAAAATTAGTTGGTCACTTGGTTGCTTCACTAAGATTAATTCAATTGTATCATGTTAGGTGACCAAGTATATGAATGATTTAATACAGTGGAATCGGGTGAAGTTGGATTCCTATGTTAACAGTCCTTCTATTTACTCTGTTATACAGGACCTGGCTCTCCTATTAGAAAGAATATGAAAGGTGAGACCATTTCAGGTTAAGGTTTTTGCTCACAAGTTTATATTAGATAAACAAAAAATAATGTAGTCTTTTCTCAGCCAAGCCAGAATTTCCATCTATTAAATAACATCAACAAAACAAGAGCAGATTTTTATTCTTTTGTTTTCTTCCTCAGTATCAAAATTTCCACTTGTTGCCTCTCTAAGAATATCCTTCTTGGCTCTGGACACATCACTGGTGGAACATTTTCATGATTAAATGTTTATACTGTAATACAGGATGTGATGGCTGATTTAGACTCCCAGATCTCTCCCTGTGCATTAATCTCAATGCTATTTTAATGTATTCCAAAGTAGAAAATCCATTCTACGTTTCAAGATAAGGTGTACCACCACTTCCCCCCGCATCAGTGTGAAGAAATACGATATATCTCTATTTACAATGTTGAAGTGATACTGTATTTCTCTAAAGAGAGTCCCTTGATAGTTATCTACTTATTTCAAAAATAAGATCTCATCTTAAATTTCTGAAATCTATCATGTTGTATAATTTAATCCAATATTACATTTAATAACAGAAGTATTTAGCATAAATTTTAGAAAAAAAATACCTGAAATATGACCTTCAAGCAGAGTTGTGTTATCTGATTTATGATTTTTTTTCTGGAAATCTTTTGGAATTGACTGGTTATTTCAGTAAATATATTGATTAATATCACAGATTTTATCTTACATCATAATTTTATGGCTTTATTTCAAAAAACATTTCTGCTTGCACATCTATTTTTCATTAACTCATATTTGTTACAGAATGTTATTAAAGTATATTATCTCTGAGTGTAGCCCATTGTGTATATTTATGGTTTTTTCTAAAGTAAAAATTACAAATAGAGTGTCCTCAATAATCACCTTATTCTGGTTTCTACTTCTCCAATCTATTTATCTTGTTTGTAGTACAGGTTAAAAAATATGTTCAGTAAAAGATTTTTAATCACTAAGTTTCCAATTATAGTTCCATGCAAGTGAAACTCCTGAAAACTAACACCATTAAAATACAACCTGGGCAGGAAAAATGAGCACTGAAGGGCAAGAACACAGGAGTTTAATGGTCCTTTCAGTGAAAGTGGATTTGCGACCTTTTCAGGCATGAGTGATTCCCTCTTCCCAGCTATTCTTTAAAATGCAACCTTATTGTTAAAAGTCTAGACTTTTCCTAAGGCAGACCTTAGTATTCAAACAGAATTTTACTTTCAACTTTTCTTCTTGTAATTTCTTCATTTATTTTATCCTTTTTTTGTTTTGTTGGTGGTGGATTTTTTGTTTGTTTGTTTTTCTTTTTTGAAATACTAGAGCCTGAATCCAGGGTCTTGCACATGCTCTCCAAATGCCATAAACTACATCTTCAGCTGTTTTTCCAGAGTTCAGTTTTTGAAGAGCCCAGTGTAGTCATGAAGTGCCAGTCCTTATACCCAGCTTTCCAGGTGCTGGGTATAAGGTATATATACTACTATATATATATATGTATGTATATATATATATTATATATTATATATAATATGGTATAAGGTATACAGGTGCATAAGGGACACTGGCACTGACATGATGCATTCCTTATTGAAAACAAGGTTATATAACTTAATTATTCTTCAAAGTAAATGTTTGCTCAAAGACTAAAACCAGGCAATATTTTGTGTGATTCATAACTATTTCCCATACTTTTTCTCTTTGCACCTGTTACTATTGCTCTTAGTACTTCTCATCCTGTCCTGGTTCACTTCAAGTGTCAATTTGACACCACCTAGATTCCCCTGGGAAGAGAGTCTCAAGCAATTTCCTAGATCTGATTCACATGTAGGCATGTCTGTAGGGGATTGTCTTGACTGTTAACTGAAGTGAAAACTCATCCCATTGTGGGTAGCACTATTCTTTCTAGGTGGTCTCTCTCTCTCTCTCTCTCTCTCTCTCTCTCTCTCTCTCAGCTACTTGAGCATAATCCTGTCTACCAGTTTGTAAGCAGCATTCTTCATGGTTCCTGCCACACTTTGGCTATGAAGTAATTTCCTTACCGGGAGGTAATTCTGCATGGAGTAGCAAACAGGTCTACCTCTAATTTCCTTCCTTTAATTCCCTCAGTAGTGGACTATTGACTTGGAATTGGAAACCAAATAAGTCATTTACCCTAAGTAGCTTTTGATTAGGTTATCTTATCACAGCAAGAGAAATGAAACCAGAACACCAGACTCAGATGTGGTGAACAGTCATGCTTTTCCTGGATCACAGCAACATATGATAATTGTTTTTGATAAATAATATTGATTACTTTAGTTCTTAGATTAATCTAAATTCAAGACCATTTACTAAACAGTTAACATAAGGAATAAACTTAATTGATTTTAACAGCTGCATTTAGCATAATATACAAAATATTAAAATGAACATAGTTATATAAACAAATTACTTCTCTTTTACATGCATAAGTAAAGGGAGATCTTCTTGAGGCAAAAACGCTACATTGTGCATTGAGAAATAATTCAATTTCAATTCATTTTTGTCTTGAGTGTTCTACAGAATCATTCTCTGGACAGTAAAAAAATAATCTTCAAATAATGGCTTCAGCTTGTAATGAGACTCACAGTATGTTCCCCACTTCATTTTGGACAAGGAGGCCTATTAGACTACTGAATCATTCTACTAGCCTCTAGACTCTTTAAATGGTGTGTTTTGTGGATTCCTTACAAAAATATCTCACAGAACATGCTACTTGAATTTTTTAACAGACTGTACAACAAATCCATTAAATCTTGGAGAATGTCATCCTGTTCTTACCTCTTACCTATCTATTAATGATTTTGCCTAGAGTTCTTACATTTTCTAGAATAACCTGTTTATGAGAAGTGGGGTAGAAAATATAAAAGGAAAGGAAATGTACACTAACATTTGTTAATGGTATTGCTGTGCTCAGGAGGGTCCCATGTATTCTGTTGAATTAGTCCTCATATTCAAAACTCATACATACAATAAAATTTATTACAAAATGTTCCTGCTTACTTTTTACATAAACTGTGATCCCAATAAAGTTAACCAGACTCTATTTTGTATTTCTGTCTATTAAAGTTTAAATGTGCAAGGTCCCTCAGAAGCTTATGACTTTAAACATTTCGTTCACACTGGTGCACTTTTTAGAGTGGTTGAAGTAAACAATTTTTGAGGTTGTCCTTTGGGGATTACAGTCCACCTCTAGTTCCATCAAGTCCATTCTTCTTCTTCCTGTTTCCTCTTCTGATGTGGCCAGAAACTAATAGGTTAGACTGATTATTCAGATGTTCTAAAATCAAACTCTGCCCCTTTATCGTTTATAGTTAGATTTTTGTTATCTTTGCAAAAGATTAGTAAACACCTAGCATAAATTGGAGACTGAAAGACTTGGTGGCTTTGAAGTAGGGAATAGTTGTGTTTTTCTTGTGCCGAGAGACAAGCCTATAAAATAATGATGAAAGAACAGAAGAGGGCATAAGAAGACCTCAGTATTTAGAACCAACCTTGGCCCTCCCTTTTCCATCTTAATACCGAGGGGTAGAAAATCACCAGATTCTCAGAGCTGCAACTTCTATACCTGCCCTCCCTTCTCTAGCCTTCTCTGAGTTTCCCCAAGAAGGAATGCTGCCTCTACAATGTAGAGGAGATAATCACAGCCAATTATTCTCCAGGTGTCTGGCTAGTTAAGCTCTTAGAACCGCAGAAATCTGATTAGCAATTTCTCATGTTCACGTTTTAGAAGAAAATGCATAAAGCTTCAACTTTTTGACTAAGCAATTTCTTAAATACAGTTTTATGAGCATTGAAGTGCTTTTGCTATTTTAATTCTCAATTAGCTCTTTAAAACATTGCCTAATTGTTCAGGTTCTGGACTAGGTGGTGAGTAAATGAGCTCTCCCAACATTCCCAACACTCATGTAACTATGTTGGTTTTATATAACCATGAAAATTATTTAAATTAGGGAAATACACATTTTTTTTCTGCAATGGAAAACTTGAGTAATGAGCTAATGCAGATTTCAAGCTCCTTAGTTCATAATTTATTTAGATAATGTTAAAATATACTTGAAGTAGTATTGTTTCTGCAAATATGCAAGTCAAGTTATGGTCATTCAAATAAATATTAATAATGTCACTGTTTAGTATCAGTATTTTGAGAGAATTTTTAGTATTAACTGAAAGCCCACCATTTATCTCAAGATGCAGGTACTAGATTAGAATTTAGATAATTTCCGCTCTAACTTCTTCCTCAGATAGAAAAGAAATTGAGGGTCAGGGAGGTTAACTGACTTGCCTGAAGTCACCTAGCTAATTATGTTAGAGTGAGAAAGGAGAGCCAGCACAGATTAACAGTGCTGGATGTATGTAAGAAATTGATCAACTAGGAAACCTAATTGTGCAATTAAAACAAAATCATTCACATTAATTACTGGAATAGCCTGTTCCATGATACATATTTTCATAAGACAAATTTAAACCACAGAAATTAGAGTTCAAAAATGAGACTCAAAAAGGCATATTTCACATATTCCATAAATTTAGATGGCTCACTAGGCTTATTTCTGTACTTTAGAGATGACTAAATTTGGCATACATTGCAATTATACTACAGAAGTAATGAGAATTTAAAGTCAGAGGGTTGCATTTTTAAATTTATTTTTTATGTCTATGATTGTTTTGTGTGCATGCAAGTGTATCACATGCACAAAATGCTAAAAGAAGCTAGAAGAGGTTGTTGGACTTCCTGGGAACTGGAATTAAGGATGGTTGTTAACTTCCATTTGGGTTCTGGGAAAGGAACCTGGGTCCTCTGTAAGAATACCAAGTGTTCTTTGCTGTTGAGTCACCTCTACAACCCAAGTGTTGCATTTTAAGAAACCTTGAACTATACATTTATTTCTAAGTCCAAATGATATAGAAGAATCTTGAAGCAGCTTTGAAATGAATTGAATGCTCAGTCACCTTAAGATTAATCAAAACAAAACTCTAGAAGAGAATGGCTGTGAAGACTTAAGTGGCTTGTGTTCCTGGAGATGACTGAGCAAACTGAGATTTTACAATACGCATCACAATGGAAGGTGAAGAAGCAATTCAGCCTTGACAAAGTCCTATTTCCAGCTCAGCTGGAAACTGTAATCACAAATACTAAAAAAGAAGGATAAAAACATATCTTACAATGATGCAGACATTAAAATTTTAAGTATTAAAGGACAAATGTACATTTTATGCAATTTTATTACAAAATCCAGCCTATATGCCAGTTACATTACAGCATCTTTCAACCCTATTTTATTGCTAATTTGACTAGCGATCCAGGTTATACAGAAAGGCAACATGCTAGTCCAAATACCATCTCAGATTAATTTAACAGGGAGGTGATCACAGTTTTAGCAGCTTAACTGCTGTGTCGACCTTAAAATGCATTAGAAATTAACTTTTTTTTTTTTTGGTCTTTTCGAGACAGGGTCTCCCTGTAGTCCCAGCTGTCCTGGAACTCACTCTGTAGACCAGCTGGCCTTGATAGAATGAAATACACAAAGCATCAATAAAAATAAATTAAAAAAAAAGAATGCTATAATTTCAGTGTAATATCATTAAAAATAAACTTTGAACATTTTCTAAATGCATATATTTTTATTTCTAAATAGTGATTATAAATTGTTTATCATTGGTAATGACAAAATGTAAAATTAAAAAAAACAAGAATTTGATAAAAAGAAATAAAAACATAGGAAATGTTTAGGGAATGTAGAAACAGTCAAAAGACTAATTCTCCGCTATAATTACATTCTGTATACCATAGGAAAATGTTCTCTGTAAGAATTCATATTTTCTCTCTGAATTCAATAAATGATGAAATTTTCTTCTTAATCTTAAGTCATCTGTGCATATATGCAGTGATCAAAGAGTCAATTCTGAATCCTCCAGGAAATTTGTCACAGCAACCCAAGGACTGCAAAACCAGTCGTGCCCGGTATATGCATCTGGTCTAGCTTCTAATAAGCAATGGATTGATGGTATTTCATAGAATGAGCATCAACTCTTGGTTTGTATTCCTTTTCTTTGTCTTAGTTAAGGAAAAGTAAACATCATTCATAATCTCAAATGCATTGCTATATATTGATTCACATCTAGTATTACAAGTAAAATCACTGTTTATATATTATCAGTGCCTATGTATTCCATAAGGTAGGAATAGCAACTACTTTGTTCATTGCTGTTTTTCCCCCCATGCTTATCACCGTACCTAACAGAATGGAGATATGTAAAGTTTCTTTATTGTTTGGTTGTCACATATTTAATAAGCAAAGAGACTTTCATGATGCCACACATGTATTTTAAAATAAATATAGGAAATGTTAATCACAACTCAGATTTCTTTTCAATTGTTTTGTCTATACATTCTTAATTTATTTTTATAATGCTTTTATTGATGTTTTGTGTATTTCAGACATCATTTTTCAGTTCAGTTTAGGCATATTCCCCTTTCCCTTCTCCCCACCCCACCCCAGATCATACATTCTGCCATAAATGTCCTGCATCTTTCTCTCCATCTTTTTTTGTAAGTTTTTAAAGTCAGCAAGTGAATCTTGGATTTACAAGTCTTTGAATTTCCACTAACTTTCAGGTCTGTATTTCTGGAATTGAGATGGATGTTGTTACTAAGAGACAACCTAGTTTCTAGTCCCTCTTGCTTCATGCCAAATTAGCTTCCTCAATAAACAATATTAACTGTATTTGATAGAGCTTTGTTATTTTCCAGAAACCATAAGGTCATGCTTATGATTGATTTTCTTAATTATATATTCCTTTTATGTTAGTACATGCTTGGAATTGAACTGGGGCTTTGAGCCACATGCTAAAACTTGGCTGTGAAAGATGGTGATAGCTTGGGAGAATAAACAAATTGAGCTTAGAGAAGAACAGTTGCTTCTTTCCTGTAGTATTTTACCCATTCAGGGTGGCTTTATCCCCATTTCTTGATGTCTCCTAACATTTTGTAAATGAAATGGTATAAAACATCACTGAAATTAATATTTATAATCTCAAATTTGGCAATTAGTTCTAAGAATTGCTTTTATTTATTTTGGAGGGATGAGGCCTCCATAGAAATGAGACTACATATTCTGTGTAGAAACATTTAATGACCTCAGCCTTATCTTTTATACTATCAAATAGTCACGAATATTGTACATTTATACTTGATTAATTTTTAGGGATTCATGGCCTATAATTTCTATCTTACTTATATAAGATTCCTGTTATGGATAGATTTTTAGGTTGTCTTTTGAAAAGATCTATATTTTAGCTACATTTTAGCTATACTTTGAGCTATATTTTTAGCTATATTTTTTCAAATGTACAGCACAGTTCTTTATAAAATGTCCTTTGTGCAACTCTGCTTCTCAGAAAGCCAACTAACCAAAATTGATATAAAATAATAATTCCATGGCCTCCAAAAATTTGAAGCACAGAGGAGATAAAAATACTGTTAGGAGAAGTAGAACACAACAATAGCATCTGAGTTGACACAACTTGGAAGAAACATCAAGTTAAGCATTACAAGTAACACCATTTTGTCCTAGATTCTTTTAGTGTCAAAGTGAAGGAGGGGAACTAAAGTTCACACCGTGTTGTATGCCAGAAGATGTGCTTTATTTCTTTGTTTACTTTGAATCATGGCCTTTGGGAGAAAAAGTTGAAAAAGTTTATAATATTGCCAGGAAATTCAGACCACGAGAAGCCTCCAGTCTCCATCCTGCTTCACAGCAAGGAATGCATTTAGACATCTCAGAGAACCATTCAGTGTTGCAACCCCAGGCAGAGCTTCTGGACAGCAAACAGAGAAGGGAGCTGGAAGGACAGCAGGGGTGGCTATTTTTTCCACTTTTTCAGACACGGCAATGTTTATTTTTAAAAGCCATCGGACACTACATGACAGTGTTTCTGGAACCTTAGGCAAATGCCTCCTTCACAGTCCCAGGTTTGAACCATGAAGTCGTGGTGTAACTAATGAATAGGAGACTTCCTGAGGAAGGTCAAAAGAGATTTTAACGACTAATTACATTCCAACAAGAAAAAACAAAGAAGTATATAGATACAAAAGACGTTTTATGTGACTTTGAATTTCATCTTATTTTGTAAGTTCTGGCACATAGTACATTTGCTATTTGTACAAAGTAAATTATATTATGAATCAATACTGGAAAATATTTCTTGATAAACAGGGTGTTTTATAGTCAAAACCCAGGTATGCTAATGATTAAATAATATTTACTGAGGTTCATTAATAGCTTTCAAGAATCCCTAAAATGGCAGGGTTGAAAAGCACAAGTCTCTACTTATCAAACATGAAAGTTATAACATAGAAGTGTTCTAATATAAATTGTTATATTTTTATTTCAGACTAAAACCAGAAAATATACTAGTTATAACCATGAACATATTTTTCCTTTCTTTTGAGTGTTGTTCTTTGTGAACAATTTCCCTTTTCAACTCTAGCTTCAGAGACTATGGAAAAATCAGTATTCTTCTTTTCGTCTATACTTGGATTTCTCATCTTCATGGATTCCAAATCTCTAAACATCATTGTCCTTTCTTATTTAAAATGTGTTCATCTTGTTTTTTCTTCATTCTAAGGCTTCAAAGGGACCACTTCCTTGGAAACTTCAATTCATCTGTGCAATATTTTATCTGACCTATGATTAACCTTTTGTTTTAAAGCCACGTCTATAAAACTTCGCTGAAATATTAATGATAAAATTTTACTAATATGTTGGCGAGATGTCTGGTACAAATTGTATTCCACAGGAAAAGCAGCTAAATGGTCTCAGTGACTTCACAATTGTCATGGCAGTGCCCTCCAAGTGTATGCTGTCTTAGTCAAATAATTACCAGGACATTCTACAAAAGCAAAATCTGTCAATTCTCAAATAGTTGCTGAAGGTCCAAAACATCAAGAGCATGCCAGTATTATACCAGAAGCTTAGCCTAGACAGAGACACAAAATCACCTCTTAATGATAGATAGTGCATTTAATATGAACACATATTCTCTGACACTGCAGAAACATGGTATTGGGCACTTCAAGCTGGCCATTGACTGCTTTGCATGCTGAAATAATAAAACTAATGTTATAAAGGTCTTGCTCTTAGCCTTGAAAAACAAGTAAATAGACAGACTATCTTTGTGGAAAGGTATTGAGAGCTATCTTTCTTCTTTTTCTACCCAAACACCAATCAACTGAATAAAAGCAAATGTCTTCTACTGTTCAGTATTGAAAACTATCCTCCAATTTGCAACAAAATATGAAAGACAGTAAAGATTTTTACATTT